>VMDO01016200.1:0-48608 GCA_007922755.1 Pedetes capensis | reverse complement strand
AAGAGAGACAGAAAAAGAATTGATGCTTTTGAATTGTGGTGCTGGAGACGTCTATTGAATATACCATGGACTGCCAAAAGAACCAACAGATCTGTCCTAGAAGAAGTACAACCAGAGTGCTCCTTGGAAGCAAAAATGGCCAAACTGCATCTTACATATTTCGGACATGTAGTCAGGAGAGAACAATCCCTGGAGAAGGTCATCATGTTTGGAAGAGTGGCAGGTCAACGCAAAAGAGAAAAACCCTCCACCAGATGGATTGACACAGTGTCTGCAACAATGTGCTTAAACATAAATAAGATTGTTTGCCTGGCACAGAATCGGCAAGTGTTTCGATCTGCTGTACATAGGGTCGCTATGAGTCGGACTCGACTCCACGGCACCTAACAACAACAACATTTGGCTTGATGTCTCCAGCAGCTACCAGGGGCTGCAGATGTTCACTAACCAAAGCACTTGTCATTCTCCAGGCTCCTAATCTGAAAAAGGAAGTCATCCTCTGCTTCTCGAGGTCCATAACGCTTCACAACCCTTGGACAACCTCACTGCTTTGTCTCTGCCCATCCACCAGTCCCCCTATTATTTCCTGCTCCCAGGGGCTTCCTAGCAGATGCTACTGTCCAGGGCACTGGGGTCCTGTGCCTGATGCTTCTGAAATCTCACCCACCCTAACAGCTGAGTCTCAGCCCAGGACTCCTTCCTGCATGGCTCAGAAAACAGAAGGTCTCCCTTCCTTCTTGTGGTTTGAAAACTCACATTTGCATGGGCAACTCCACATGATGTTTCCAACCAGTGGTTTCCATTTTATTTTTCAATAAAAACCTCCCTTCTCCTGCACCACCCAGCCCCAACCTATGGCAATCCTCTGTGTAAACAATCAACCTATTTGAGGTTGACAGAGGGAGGCTGGCCCCCAAGATCTGGACTGCCCCTCTGTCCTTTCCCCTTCCTGAAGGTGCCCTCTGGGGCCCCAGGCCTCATTAGCCACTTTTTCTAGTTCCATGTTCTCACCCAGTGCAAATTTCCCAGGGGCTACCCACATCAGTAGGCACTTGAAAATTAGCCTATCAAAACCTGAACTCCATCATTTTCTATCTCTGGTTTCCTCCTTTTTGCAGACAGCATACTACTGTAGTCAGTGCAACTGGATTTCCCTCCCTCACCAGCCCTGACCCCCTGATCCTCTCTTACCAAATGTCTATCCTCTCTTCAATGCTTCTGTCACCCCCACATTGCCCTTTCCCAATCCATTTCTGGTCCAAGCTGGCTCTATTTTCTAAGCTGTTACTCCTGTCAAAAATTCACGCTGGCTTTACCTGTGCCTTCTGAATGAGGCTGCACCTCTCACCTTGGCATTTAAAGGCCGTTCATCCCATGACCAGGACTTCCTGGGACAACTTCGCTTTCAAGGCCTCCCTCTGGGTATCCGAGCTAGGCTGAGAATACAGTGGCTCCTCCACCACATCTCACTTGCCCAGCTCCAGCCTCACCCCAGTTTCTCCTTATTATTCGTCCAGCATCCTCCCTGTCCCTCCAACATCCAACCTGCGCTGAAATCTTTTCCTCTCTCACGGCCTATCTCAGCTTCACGAAGGGTTTCCTGGTGGCTTTTCTGGGCATGATCTTTTCCTTCCTGACCATGAGAGCAGCCAACCTTTGTACTGAAGGCTTCTGCATTCTCATGCCCTTGGGGACATTTTATGTTCACAGTGACCCTGTGATGCACACAAGGATGGAACTGAAGTTTGGGGAAGATGAGTCGTCTCCCGAAGGTCACAGAGTTAATGAGGGGCTGTGTATTGATGTCAGCCGTTCTAGTGATTGCCATTTGGACACCTTCCTCCACGTCTTCCTTGCCCTTCCAGCACTTCCTCCAGATGGCAGGTACTGGTGCATTTGTCTATCACCTCCCTTAGGCAACGACCAGGTCCTCAGGGAGGGGGGTCTCCTTCTCTATTTTCATGCCTAGGAGTACCTGGCACAGTCACGACTCAATGGTCAGAGCAATCCAGGCTCTGTCTCCCTCCACCAGGCACTCCTCATGGGCCAGTCACTGAGAAATTCTTCCCATTAACCTCCCAGTCCTGAAGGGGAGGGAGATGGGCTTCTTGGGAAAACGAGAATTGAGAGCTCAGGGGCATGGGACTGTCTTACTGGGCAGGGCCCCTGGCCCTCCATCCTGGTCATTCTGAGCCAGACACCCTCAAGGGGATAACAACCACAGGCAGATCACACCCAGGGCCCCGGATGCTGCAAAATCTCACCTAAGAAAGCCTGGTGGGAGAAGGTTGTCCCATTGGCAGAAACTTACTAGAAAGAAATTCTAAGAAATGTTAATGCGTACCCACTGTTGCTTTGTTTAAAAAAATAAGATTTTTTTTCCTTTTCTCTACCCTTATCTAATGTCCACCTGCAGCCATAGCCCTGTGGCGTCCAAGCCCATCAGATCTCAGAAGCTAAGCAGGGTGGGGTTTAGTTAGTAGTTGGATGGGAGACCCCCTGGGAACACCAGGTGCTGTAGGCTTGGGAGAAGGACCCAACAACCCACTCCCAAAAATCAGTCTGCCATTGAAAACCCTATGAATAGCAGAGAAGCACTGACAATAGTGTTTTGTCTGTTGTATGTAGGGTTGTTATGAGTCAGATACCAACTCAATGGCACCTAACAACAACAACAACATCTAATGTCCATTTGAGTCTAAAACACCCACATAGTTGTTTGTTAAGAGACAGCAAATGTTTAACTCTTACCAAGAAATTTCTGAGGCATAGAGCTCTTACGTTTGGCGACGTTACTTGCAAGTCTGTCCAGCACAATGGATCTCTCGGGTCCTATCTTGCACAGGTCTTCTGCCATCTCACTGTGATTAGTTTCTTCCTTAATGACTAAAGTCAAAGACAGAGAGGCCAGTTTAGACATGCTTGCCTGTGAGGGATTTTGCCAATGTCTAATATTCCAGCTGATGTTCACTAACTGCTGCGAGAGCCAGGTCTTTCCTGGGAATCATTGCTCATCCTCCCAGCACCCTGCCAGAGAGACAGACACTGGCTGCCATGATCCCAGTGACCAGCCACCAGCCAACACCCCTTCCTCCAACACCCCTTAACTCCATGTTATCTTTAAGACCAAAGCAAGTCCCACCTCCATGCCCTGAGGTTAGGCTGCAATGATGTAACTGGATCCTCTTGAGGGGTCCTTTCCACTTTCAGAATACTCCCAACGCCCCCAGGCTCCATCAATCCTAACAACATCCTGCTAAGAATCAGTCTGTCAGATCCAGAAATGACCTCAGGGTCTGATTCTGTGCCTGGTACAGAGAGCTGAGATGCAGAACAGGGCCAGTTGGGATCCTTCAGCAGATCTCAGGGGTGAGGGGAAGAAGCCCAGAGATCCTCTTCCCTGAACACAGCTGACTGCTGATCACCAAGTAACACAGGCACATGGTAGAGTTTAGAGATCATGCTGGCAAATGCGGGCGGATGGGCTGTTTCTAGCCAGTCTCTGTTTTCCTAGACCATCTCTTCCTTTCCACATGTGATGATGCAGCTCTGTACCCTACACAGTCTTATCTAGACTGACTTCTGCTTTTTATGGTATGATGGGAATTTCTGACATACAAGTTGTATATCTCTTTCATTTTCCTGAAATGCATCCTAATGTTTAAGGAGCTGAAAACAGAAATTGATTATCTAACGTATATCTAATCAGTTCTTATAACACCACTTCTGCCTCAGGCTTCCCCTTCTTGGATATTTTGTGATTTATCACAGGATCTTCAGTAGCTTTATCCACTTCTGATATTGATTTATCTGTCTATTCTTCAAAGCATTCCCTCACTGCAGCTATACTTTTCTTTGTCTCTTTCTTTTCTTTTCTTTCTCTCTCTCTTTCTTTTCCTTTCTTCCTTCTTTTCTTTTTTTTCTTTCATACTAGGGAGTTGAACCTGAGCCCTTACATATGCTAGCTGAGTACTCTACCACTGAGCTGCACCCTGAGCTCCTTTTTTATTTTCATTTTGAGAGAGGGTCTCGCTAAGTTGCACAGACTGGCTCTGACTTCAAATCTGCAATCCTCCTGCCTCTACCTCCCGAGTCAATGAGATTACAGGTGTGCACCACTGCACCTGGCTACTGCAGCCACATTTTTGTGTGATGGTAAACTTCCCAGTGCTCCAGTTTGTTTTCCCAGATACACATTATGACTTAAGGTTACCAAACTCTAACAAGATTCACAAAACAATTTCATGCTGAAACCATGCCTTGCCTTGGAGGTGGGGGGCTGTATACAGAGAGGGTCCCACATTCTCTCCCTCCTCCCTCATCTGTTTTCTGTCCTGCTTCAGGATGGTTTGGGAGCTTTCTGCACTATGCCCTGCACACCGTCCACTAAGAGGATCCCTCCCTATTTAATGTCTTCATCCCTATTATGACTGCCACTTTAAAAGCATATATTTCTGAGTGGATACCATTGCTGGTATGTTTTACTTTTTTTTTTTTTTTTGTGCTACTGAGGGTTGAACCCAGGGCCCTGCACTTGCATGTTCTGCCAAGTGCTGAACCACTGAGCTGCACCCCAAGCCCATTTTTTTTACTTTTTGAGACAGGGTCTCGCTAAGCCTCTGGTCTCAAATTTGCGATCCTCCTGCCTCCACCTCCCGAGTCACTGGGATTATAGGCATGTGCCACGGCACCCGGCTTTGTTTTACATTTTTAATGGTGGAAATGCATGTTTCTTATTTTAAAAGGTCAAGACAAACAGTCCCCAGCCTGATTAATACAAAGGATATCCATAAATCCACAAAACCTGATCCCACGAGTCAGACACCAAGCTGACATGCTCACTTACACGCCCCTCCCTGTAAAGCAGGCTGAGTGACCGGCCCAGGCGTCCCACCTCTCAGGTGGGGTCTCGGCCCGCCACACTACAGGGGCTCCTGCAGCCTCTACCCCCCAGTGTGGAAAGAGTGAGGGAAAGGTGAGCTCAAAGCTCCTGGATCTCTAGCTACTCCATCCTCAGGGACACTTACTCTGTAGCCTCTGAACTTGAAGTTCAAGAGAAACGTGTTTTTTCCATAAATGCATTAGGAAAGTGGAACAAGCAACCAAAACTCTTCATTAAAGAAATTTACACTAGTACCAGGCATGGTGGCGCACGCCTGTAATCCCAGCGGCTCAGGAGGCAGAGGCAGGAGGATTGCAAGTTCAAGACCAGAGGCAATCTGTGTAATTTAGGAGACCCTGTCTCAAAAAGTAAAAAAAATGGGCTGGGGGTGCAGCTCAGTGGTCCAGCACTTGCAAAGCATGCAGGCGTGAAGCCCTGGGTTCAACCCCCAGTACCGCAAAAAAAAAAAAAAAAAAAAAAAAGAAAGAAACTTACACTCAGGAGAACAAACTTTTCCTCCATCCTTCAAGCCAGGCTTTTCTTTTTCTTTAGTGGACCCAGCCTAAGAGGCTCTGGGCAGTTAACAGATACCCCAACGGTCCCTCCAAGCACTGAAGAGCACGGGCCTCCGAGGGACCCAGAGGGACAGGAGAGGGAGGGGCACAGGAAGGCACAGGTTCAACCAGCCTCGCATGGCAGAGCAGATGACAAGACCCTGTGCCCTGCCTGTGGCACACAGTCTGGCAGGATTTTCATTAATGCTTTTTAGAGATCCCCACAGTAACAGGTGTCACTGTCCACCTTTGGGGGCCAGGCCGTAGGGAAAGGAAAATCGTGGTGTCTCTGGCTGGTACAGTTTGCATCTGGAATATTCCCCACAGCTCCTATGGTGGAGGTTTGGTCTCCAGGGTGGCGCTAGTGGGAGGTGGTGGAACCTGTGGGATGTGGGGTTGGGGGAGGTCCTTAAGTCATTGAGGGTGCATTCTCAACGGGAGACCCCTCCTCTCTCTGTCTTTGCTCCCTTGCTCGTGATGTGAGGAGTTTTGCTGCACTGCCTGCTCCCTCACCACTCGCCCAAAGCAACATAGCCAAGTCATGGACTGGATCCTCTGAAACCGTGAACCCAAATAAATTTTCCCCTTTATAAATCCATGATTTCAGATATTTGTTATAGTGGTGGATCACTGACTAATACTGACTCAAAGTGTTTCCAATCATGTTGTGCACTTTAAGGCAGCAGGAGGCAAAAGGGGCTCAGCATAATTACCCGCCAGGCTGCCTGGCTCCGTCTGTGGCCCTGCAAGGTCAGCTGACTGCTCCCTGTTAAAGAAGCCTCCTCACTTCTTGGGAACAGGAGCGTGAAGACATTACTGGAGTGCTTCACACTGCATGAACACTGATGGGGACAAAGTAACATTTTGGGGTGAAACTGCTTCTCCTGGCAGGGTAACATTTAGTACATGTCTCCAGCACCTCAGCTTACTGAGGTGGAGACCAAGAGAGGCCAGCAGTGTGGAAGGTGTCATCCGTGAGGGACCCAGCTTCTGTCCAGGTAGGTCTGTGATGCACACGTGTGCAGGCTGCTTGGGCTCCTGTGGAGTCACTCTCTCCTTCTCTTGGGGCCCTGCTTTGAGGGTGGCCAGGCAGGAAGGATCGCTCAGGCTCATGGGATGAGCCCCAGGCTCCACCCAAATGCAGATTCAGGGAAAGGGCACCGTTTCTTCCTGGAGGAAGCTCTTGCTTCTTTAGTAAGAGAAATGGTGGAGGAGAGGGGCAGGGAACAGCACACTTGCTCTGACTTTTCTGCTGTTTTTGTCTCCTCAACCCCATGTGCACATTGGACTATTTTATTTCATAGGATTTGGTAATATTGATAATAAGTCCTCAGCAAGTACTTGTTGGTAAATAAAATGACTCATTAAACATTAATATAGTAATTATACCATTAGGAGCTCTTGCTTCTTGGACCCATTAATTTTTTTTTTTACAGAAAAATACAATACTTGAGTATGCACATTTTATTTGAAATGACCAAAATTATCTTCTGATCCTTCATTCTCCTACCTTGGTCTCTAGTCTCTTCTTCTTCTTCTCCTCCTCCTCCTCCTCCTCCTTTTTCTTCCTCTTCTTCTTCTTCTTCCCCTTTTTCTCCTCCTCCTCCCCTTCCACCTTTTTCTTCCCCTTCCCCTCCTCCTCCTCCTCCTCCTTCTTCCTCTTCCTCCTCCTCTTCCTTCTATTCTTTCTTCTTCTTCTTCCTCCTCCTCCTTCTCCTCCTCGTCCTTCTCCTCTTCCTCATTATTACTATTATTACTGTTATTACTATTGTTATGAGAAACAGGGTCTTGCTACATTCAGGATGGCCTTGAACCTGTGATCCTCCTGTCTCAGCTCCCTGAGTGCTGGGATCATGGACGCACCATGGCGTCCAGCTATCATCATTACTTGAACATCGAGTTTCTCCTTTTACACTCACTTTCCACATGTCTCCAGTTTTGACATTAACTTTGAAGCACGCTGAATATAATTTTATGGACTCTCCCCGATTTCACAGTTGAGAAGCCTAAGGCCCACAGAAATCAACTCTCAGCCCCAGGACCACAGCTGAGCAGAGGAGGGACAGCAGGGACCTGAGAGCTTGCTATGTGACAACAAGTTGCCTCTCAATGTGGAGACAAGTCTGAGCTGATTATTATTATTATTATTTTTTGTAGCAGTCGGGATTTGAACTCAAGGGCTCACGCGTGCTTTTGCAAGTGCTTCACCAGTGAGCTGCCTCTCCAGCCCATTTTTTACTTTTATTTTTGGGACAGGGTCTCAAGTTACACAGGGACAAGTTACACAGGCTGCCTCTAGGCCTCAAACTCCCAATCCTCCTGCCTCCACATTCCACGTTACTGCAGTTACAGGCATGTGCCACCTTGCCTAGCCTGACTTGATTTTGAGGACTTTTCTCACTGTTCCTTTCTCTTCTTCTCATCTGCCATTAATAACCTGTGTGTTTGCTAATGAGCTTTCCTTTATGAAGCATTTGTTAAAGTCAGAATGTTGAGGGAGGCTTAATAAATTCTTACCCATTCATTGAGTTTCTGCCCTGCAGTCCGACGTTGGCTTCACCAGTGGCAGTGCTAAGCAAATGGCATTTTGAGAGAGGTACCTGCATTTGATCTGCTTATAAATCACCTCCAAGAAAGCCAAAAAGGTACCTTTTGTGGCATGGCCATCTCTCAGGGCCAACCAGACTTCAGGACCTCTCCTCACCTTCTGTTCCTCATATCACCTGAGGTACAAATCCAGAGCTGTCTTGCTACTCATCATACACGACAGAGCTCAGGAGACACGCAGCCCCCTTTGCTCCTCTGACAGCCTCAAATCTCCTCGAAACAAGCTTCCCCCACCTTCCCAAGTGCCAGTACTGGGACTTTGGTCTGAACCAGTGATTGAAGTCACAGCCTGAGATTTCTTATTTGATCACTCTCATGAGAAAATACTTTTAAAACAAGATTTCACCCAGAAGGACCAACATGGCCTGTTTTCTCTCATGCATGGATGTTAGACTTCAATGTACATTCAGTAGTATAACATATAGGTCATAAAAGTATAAGGGGCCATGTAGAGATAGACAATGGACTAAAGAAAAGAGGGAGGGGGCAAGAAGAAAGAGTAATGGGAGGAAGGAAAGGAAACACCACATATTTTGCCCTTAAAGCAAAATTGGGATGTACAGATAGATATCCACACAAAAAAGACATGCCAGTAGAAGTGGGACCTGGTGGGGAGGGTGGTGGGGAAAGGAGGTAATGTGAGGGCAGTAGGGGAGGTGAACGTGAGCCATGTATAATGAGATGCATGTATGGAAATGACTTAATGAGTTCACTAAGTTGTACACTAGATACTACTAAAACAATAAGATTACTGAGAAAAAAATAAAAGAAGATTTCACATCTTATTTGGATTTCTTGCACAAAGAAACATCACTGCTCTAGTATTTATTTATTAATTTAATTGATTTATCTATTTTTGTTAGAGATGAAACCCAGGGCCTCTTGTATACTAGGCAAATGTTTTGTCACTGAGCTATAGCCCCGACCCACTGCTCTAAGTTTTAAAAATGCCCCAAACCAACCAATATCCCCAAAGCACACCCTTTACAACAGGTGTGTCTGAGGATGGAAGAGGCAGGGCTGTTGAGACCAGCTCAGTCTGGCCACGTGGTCACTTGGAAGTGGGGAAGCACTTGCGAGGCCCCTCTCACAATGTGGGAGGTAGGTGTGCAGAGCGCCCTCCTCCCCAGGCAGGGAGGGGGGCCCAGGCCCGGCCTGGGAGCCCCGCGCTTACCTGGGTACAGCGTGCCTGGAAGGCCCATGCTTTCCAAGTAGTTGTGGCAGCGCTCTTTATGTTCCTCTAAAGAGCTCCGCTGTTTATAGCTTCGGCCACAATATCCACATTTGTGAGGTTTACCAACTGCAGAAAACACAATGGAGTTCAACACCCCAATTAAATATCGGCCTTCTGTGCAATGGGAATGCATGCAATACAGTTATTACCAAAAGAGCCAAAGAATTTTTGTTTTACTTTCTAGAGCTGAGAGCATTAGCTTTAAATTTTGACTATGTCAAAATTATTGACTATAAACACGCTAATGCCCAGGGGACCCCTTACTGCCCTAAGAACACAGGTGACACACTTTCATCTTACTTTGCCTAGTGTGGTGACTACCAACTCCTTTCCTTTTGCAATCACTGAAGTATTTCCTTCAACTGGAAGAAATGAATGACTGTAGGGTTACATGGGCAGAGCACAGGAAGGGCTCAGTCATCTATAGATTCACCTCCAGAATGGGCCATGTGGGGCTACGTGTAACGCGACCACTGAACTCAATTTGGGAGGCTAACCTGGGTAAGGTGAGGTCTCTGAGAAACCATGGTGGATAAATACGTTTTAATGAAATGAGCACTTTATTTCTAAGTTGTATTTTTTTAAATAAAATAAAAACACAAAATATTTTGTGTAAGAATATATGGCATGAAAATATAAGATGGAAAGTTATGTGGAAATTACAAAACATATTTTCACATACACAGAAAAACTAAAATATATTTTCATATATGTAAGAAATATATAATGTGTTTAGCACAAACAGAGCCTCTGGAAGTACTGTGTTTTATCTTCAAAGAATAATAGGATGGCGTAGCTTCTACATAAACCCTGTCCATCGGAACTCACAGACGATGAATGTGTTCTTTATATGTATGTCCTACATGGATGGTATCTACTGTACTGTTCAACATGGTAGCCACATGTGACTACTTAGCGTTCTAAGTATAGCTAGTGCCACAAAGGACTGAGGTTTTGATTTTGTTTAATGTTAACCTTCTAAAATCAAGGTTCCCCACAGAGCTAGTGGCGCATGTATCAGGTAGTGCCATTCTATACAATGAGTTTAGCTCTTCCTGGATTTTATTGAGTGGTATTTTAGGAAAAGGCCAGCAAGGGATTCACATAATGCCTACATTTAAAGACTTCAACAGAGGTAAAATTTCTTCAACTACTTGTATGAGGAATATAATTTTCTACCCTATAACCAGGATCTTCTTCTATGTTAATGAAAACTCTCTCCTAGTTGAACAGATGCTATGATTCAGGAAGATGAACAGGAAAAGGAAAACTTGACTTTTAAACATTCTGTAAGGAAAGAAAGGAATCTCTATAGGAAGCAATGCACCTATGGCACTAAGATGCTGAAATATGGAATGCTGCCTAGAATTGCACATTTTATTGAGTACTATTTTAGAAACAAATAGAATATAGGTACTACTCCTTTCCTGGAAAGTCTATACCTTTGGTGTATTCCATGATCAAAATTTCTTCCTATATAAATTGCATGGTATCTGAATATCCATTTTTCTAAGTGTCTGATTGACTTTAACTCTGGAACCTAAGAAATATGTTCACTGTAAGTAACTGAACTGAAGTATGTCCCGCAGTGGGAAAGAAAGTCTCTCACAAGCTTGCAGCTTCCAAAAAAGCAGTGAGGAAGGAAGAAACCCCTTCTCTGTCCTGCTGATTCCACAAACACAAACTCCTTCTCATGTCAGCATGGGGCAAATTCCTCTCACATGCTGGTGTCTGGAGCCTCAGGCCACCACCAGATGCTAGGAAAAGCTATGTGGCTGATCCTGGTTTCTAATGGAAGAGGAACACGGCCATTCCCCATAGAAGAGAATATGGCCACATTTGAGTTTGCCACACAGAGGCCAGAGTCTTCACTTCATCCTAGTGAAACCATTTTGAAGAACCTAAATCACTGCTTCTTTTCTCCAAGAGCTGTGTATGTCAGGGCACTTTGAGATGGTAGAATCACCAGTAACTGTGGTTCTGTGATGGACTTCCCTACTAGCTCATTGGTTGTTGTTGTTGTTGTGTGCCATTGAGTCGGTGTCTGATTCACAGTGAGCCTACATACAATAGGTGAAACAGTATTGTCAGTGCTTCTCTGATATTCATAGGGTTTTCAATGGCTGATTGTTTGGGGGAGTGGGTTACAGGGTCCTTCTCCCAAGCCTACAGCACCTGATGTTCCCAGGTGGTCTCCCATCCAAGTACTAACTAGGCTTGACTCTACTTATCTTTGGAGATCTGACAGGATTGGACACCACAGTGGTACTGCTGCAGGCAACTCATTGGTACATCCATATAAAACTAAAATGTCCAGAGTCTACCATCTGTCATACACAACTACTCAAGGAGTTAGCCATGTTGCCAGGAGCGTACCGTCCTGCCTCATATGCCATGAACAAGCATGGAGCCAGAGGAACACAGAACACTGTGTTGTTGTTGTTGTCGTTAGGTGCCATCGAGTCGGTATCTGACTCATAGCGACCCTACATACAACAGGAAACACTATTATCTGTGCTTCTCTGCTGTTCATAGGATTTTCAATAGCAGATTGATTTTTGGGAGTGGGTTGCTGGGCCCATCTCCCAAGCCTATAGCACCTGGTATTCCCAGGTGGTCTCCCATCCAAGTAGTAAGCAGGCCCTTAGCTTCTGAGATCTGACGGGATCAGATGCCACAGGGCTACAGCTGTAGACAAACACTGTGTTAGGTGCTCCAAATTTCACAGGGAAGAAATGAGAGCAACATTCCCTGGGGTTTTAAGGACTGACGGGAGGAAGAGATTTGTGTTCCAAATGAGAGCAGTGAGAGGTTGCTGGTGATATGTTTGGTGAGTCTCTCCCTTTTCCACCGGCTTGGGAAGCTGTGCTTCTGGCTGACCTGCGTGCAATGTTGCCATCAACACTGTCTATGTGTACGTGATCCCTAATAAATGATAGAGGGGAAGCTGCTTTCTCCTAGGCCACTGGCTAGCCCAGCTGGTCTCTGTGATACCCATGGCTGCAGCCCACAGGCGCCCACTGGTCAGCTCCTCGCTGGCAGCACCTTCATCTCCAGGTGGACCATACACGATCACCACCAACACGTGCCAACACTCAAAGTCCTCCTGTCATGACGTCATCTCCCCATCCCAGGGAGCCTTCTGTTCCCCCAGGCCCCTTGCAGCAAACCCCTCAGAGCCCTAAGATCATGTCTCACCCAGGACAGGGATGTGGCAGCCCAGTGCCATGCCCTGCTGGCCTGCCTGCTGAAGAGGGGAGCAGATCCCCCATAAGGGCCAGGTTCTTTCTTGGCAGGTTGTGAGAAGCTCCCCCAAATCACCACAGCTTTCTGACTGTGAGCATTTCGGAGCCTCCTGTACATTTTCATCATCAAGAAGGAGGTTGGAATGGAGAGGAGATGGCTCGGGGTCCCCTGGCCAGGCGAAGAACCAGGCTCTGGCCAACGCTGGCTAAAATGGGCAGCACGTTCCTCCTTTCTTAGACCACTGCAGAATCCCACGCTCACTTAGAACTCCCCTAAAGCAAACTTGGGGTGGGGCCCAGCATGCACCCCAGCCCTCCCACTACAGGAATCTCTCCAGATCCTCCCCCAGGACCCACTATCCTTTCCCTTCTGCTCCCACAGGACCCTGGGGTGCCCTACTGTGCCTTGTATCGTATGCTGGTGCCTGACTGGAGGGCACAAGAGCCCAGGAAATGTAGGGCCAAGAAATGGGCACGGGAGAGGCCTGTGGAACTCACGTAGCATATGGGGGCCAAGATGGCCGAGCCCTGTCAGCCCCTCGCAGAGCTCCTGTCCCGCCTCTTCCCACTACCCTCGATGGTGGGCAAGAGCTGGGCCGAGGATCTCCCTCCCCGCTGTCCTTGGGCAAGGGCTGCCTGGGATGGGGCGCTTCGGGTGGCAGGAGATAAGCTCATGGATCTCCTGCTCCCAAGGCCTCAAGCAGTGCACCACATCAAGTATCCCAGACCAGACGGAGTAGAAGAAACTGTGAGCCTTATGTCCTGTAGACCAACAGCCCCAACCTTTTGGGTACCAGGGACCAGTTTTGCGCTCCTTTGAGAACCCAGTGGCACCACTGATCTGACAGGAGGCAGAACTCAGGTAGTAACGGGATAGGTGGGGGCAGCTGTAAATCCTGGGGAAGCTTGCTGCTCCGCTGCCTGGTCCTAACAGGAGAAGGCTGGGGACCCTTGCTGCACAGCATATCGCAGATGAACAGAACACACAACAGGGGCCTGTGGCCTTTCTCTCTAACCTATATGCCTATGGCTACTGGGTAACAACCCAGCGAGCAGAGGATCTATTCTAGTTAAAGGATCTATTCTAGTTAAACACCGATTTCTGGGAAACAGGATATGAACGTTTTGACCATCGCAGGGCATTTATGCTGTTGATGTTCTACTGAGACTCTACATTATTTGGGACGGACTTAAGGGAAAGGCTGCTGTCTAAAGTCTGCTGCCAGCCCCCACCTGGCCTCTCCCACGGAGCTTTGATGGGTTTCTGGCGTGAGAGTCACTCGGGCTGAGTTCTGCTCTGAACAACTGTCAGCTCTGCAAAGAACACTATCCCTGTGAACCCTATAAAAATACTCCACCTAAGACAGCAACCGTGTGGCTTAGCGCAGAACATAAACAGCTGTGTTGGCAAACTCTGGGGCACAAGCATCGCACCTGGGAAGAGCACGGCGGGCAAAATCCTTGAGCAAAACCCAGCTTACCTGACACAGTGGGCTGAGGAGGCCTCTTCTGAAACGCACTCCTGAAAGTAGGGTGCGGGGTGTGTGCGCGCATGTGTGTGTGTGCAAGTATGTACACGTGCATGTGTGCATTTCCCCATCCATTTCCTCTGGTTCAACGCAACAGTGGACCATGAAAGAGGGTGGACACTAAATTCATGGCCACCAATGCCCCCCCAGAGGGCTATGAACTGGGTGGGGCTGGAGGGCAGCACAAGGAGGCTCTGGACACCTAGCACCCAACCCAGGGCCCCAGACCGCCACACGATGGTGAAGGCTCCCTGCGGCGCCCAGGGCACCTACCAGAGTGTGTCCTCAGGTGGCCAGTGAGGGCGTCCCTCCGCCGGCAGGCGTAGTTGCAGAGGTGGCACTTGAAGGGCTTCTCCCCGGAGTGCAGCTTGATGTGCCGCAGCAGGTTGCCCTTCTGGGTGAAGGAGGCCCCGCACTGGTTGCACTGGAAAGGCCGTTCACCTGGGGCGAGGAGAGGAGAGCCAGCGGTGAGAACAGGACTTGGGAGGGCACAAGGGGACGGCCGCAGCAAGAAAGTTGTTTCCCACGGGGCCGGTGACTTCCACCGGCTGCAGGTTTGATAGAACACGAGGCTTTCAGACTAAACCTGCCAGCTCCTTAACGCTTCACTGGCTGGGTCAATTTGATCTGAAAATCTAATTTTTTTTCCCTAAATCAGAATGGCACATCACAATGCAAATTCAAACTCATTTAAATAAAGTGACTGCAACATTTTGTGATGAAGAGCCACTCTTCCTGATCAGCAGTTTTGGAATAAACCAATATCCAATTTTGCGTGTTGTGGCATTTGGTGGGGTTTTTAATGTGGCTTTTTTCAAAGGGTCTTTAAAATATGCCACTGAAGCAGCAAAATAAAAAGGAAACTCATTAAAAATGCATTTCAGGATCACAAGTTCATTTCAGCGTTACATTCTTATATTTAAATGAAAGGCACTTCATTATAACAGTTATAATAACTTCTTTTCATTTACATTTTCCCTGTATTTTCCCTTTCAATTTCTTCTCCATTACCTGTCTGTCCCTAAGCAGGCAAATCAGGAGAGAGACAGACAGAAAAAGTGTGAGGATGAGAGAGAGAGAGATGGAGAAAGATTGAATAAAATGAGAAGAAACAGCACAGCAAGGCCCCATCTTCCAAAGAAAAGTCCCAACTCTCCCTGCGGCAGGGCGGAAGAGTCAGTGTGGCACTGACATTTCCTGCCCATCTTCATGGCTTCTAAATCCTTCCAGCTCTCATGTCTCAATCCAGAGAAGACAAGTCCTAGTTCAAGTGCAGATAGCCTAAGAGATGCGGTGTAGTTGTTGTTGAGGACTTCTGCCTGAGGTGGTCCTGCTGAATGTGTGACTGAGAAAAGCCAGGAACCTCTGAGGTGTGTGGCAGAGTGTGTGCTTATAGGTCAGGTATTTGTAAGTCAGGAACTGGCTACTGTCCTGCTGGGCTGTCACAGGTCTTGGAATGTAACTCTGGACCATTTCCTTTAGCTCCCATGGAAGGAGTGGCTCATTTGTGAATATTAAAGCTCTTTTGAAAAACAAATGCTTCATTTCAAAGCAGAGTACTATGTGACCACAATATTTGGTGCAGGGATACCATAAAAATGGATGGCCCGTGGACAATTGTTTGCTTGGGAATAAAGATTGTGTTAAAATGCCTATTTAATCATTTTCCCAATCGATTAATGGTAGTGAAGAAAAAAGCACTTATCAAAAACAACTGAGTAGAAGTATATCTGGTCCTATTAAAATCCACACCAGATTAAATTTTAAAGTCTATATTGGCACTTTGAATGTCCTGATTGTCTTTACTCGTTTTCAGTGGCCACAGCATATGTAAAAGGTAAAACTAATTTATAGTGATACTCAATTATAGGCCAGTTTGGAGGGGTCTTGATACTAACCAGGATGTAGTTGGTATGTCCCCATGTTCCTATCTGGATTTGACTTGGCTTAGCAAAAAGCTTTTAAAGTCAAGTAGGTTGGAAGGTGATGGTAAAAACAACTCACTAACTACAATCAATTCTGAGTCCCAAGCTCATACAGAGCCAATACTGGCAAGACTGCTGGGAGCCAGCAGCCCTGAGGGGCTTCTGTGGAGGGTCAGTCAGTGCCTATCAGAAGTACCCTGGGCCTTTGCTGCATATGTTCATGAAGCGTGAGCTTAACTCCAGTTAGACAGGAGGAAAAAGACAGGAGAGTGACCATGTGCACAGGGAGATCCTGGCAGGGGAACTGGACTGTGTCTCTAGCCCTAGCTATTATCTGCACAGGGCAGACCCTTAGGCAGAGTGGCCAAGGCAGTCAGGAAAGCCCATGTCACAAAAATTCCCAGAACAAGGAGGTGGGACAGTCCTGGTGACCTAACGCTAGCGAGCCCAGTCCTGTGCCCAGTATGTGAAAGAGCCCTTTCTGTGCTGGGGATGTCCGGTGTGCCAGGTTTCCCTTAGGTCTGATATGCCTGAGGGACAACCAGGGTCTCAGTTGGTGGGAGGCAGAAGGCTCAGAGGCCATCACCCTTCAGCAGGAAGAAAAGGCGGCTTTGCTTGGAGATCTGTCCTTTGATTGGAGTCAATGGTCTTCTTGGATCATGTGGTGCATGGAGCATTAATCCTGGGACACCCCATGGCAAGTTAAATCGGAAATCTACCTGTGTTGGATGGTCTGTGCATGTGTGAATATGCAACATTCCCAAGAGTGAGACCACAGAGTATTATGCTCAAGGGAGGCGCTGCACTAAAGGGGCCTGGCCACATAGGCTGCTGGGTGTTTTCTGGTGCCAGCACCCATCTCGTGCCTTCTGGAGGTCAACGGCTTGTTATTGTGGCTAAGTTGATGCTTCTCCAAGCTTGTCTTTCCTTTTATTTAACCAGGATAAGGAGTTCTGTATCACAAGCTCCAAATCTGGTTTCTCCTCCCAGTGACTGCACATTTTCTATGGTACAGGTGGTCTGTAACACTGTGGAGACCCTATTAACAGCTTACTCGGGTCAAAAAGGAGTTCTCGTGGGCGTCTACCTGGCAGGACTTCTGAGGGCCTAGCTGAGGAAGGTGACTTTAAAAATATGTCTGAACTGGAAGAACGGGCCTGGGCCTATGACCACTGCTCAGTGTGGCAGCATTACACTGAGTGTGTACTTGGGGATGCGGTGACCTGCCCAATGGGATGGGAGCAGATGCCGTGCAAGGCCACTTTTTCTGTCCTTATAATTTAGAATAATGCCACATAAGTGCACAGCAGGCTCCCTTCTACCTTCCTGCTTCTTTTCTACCACCGTGCATCTGAGTCTCCCATGCCCTGGGATCTGCTGGAGGGGACCACGGCCCTGACACCTGAATCACCACCATGAAACTGAGCGGCCAAACGAGGGTGGTGAAGCACTGGTACTAAAGAGCCACTTAGGAAACAGCACAAGCGGCACTTCACTCAGGAGTGACCCGGGCAGAGGCCTGGGAGAGGCTGACTGAGTCAGGGGCAGGAGAAGAACAGAGACCCCAAGCAGTCATCTAAATGGTCCTTGGCACTGGCTGCTCCTTGACAGAATGATTTCACAGTGTTAGGAGGCTCGGTGTCCCCGCCCCTGGGGAATTGTTAGAAATGGCTGCTCTCCAGCCACTCTCTAGGGTCTGAATCAGAGCCTGCATTTTCCCAAGATACCAAGTGAGTCACAGGCCCTGTACGGGCAGAGAATGCAGAAAGCTTGGCTTTTCTGACCTATTCTGCCAAGACCCCAGGAAAATGACAACCTTTTTAGCATGTCAGCTATTCAAACCTAGTTTGGCCAAACTGGGTTTCTCTAGGTCTACCTATTCTGTATCCATGCAAGTGGAAATGGACTGTGGAGACAAGCCATAGGTGCATGGTTTCAGGGGTCTCCTCTTGAGGGTATTTTTTTTTTGGCGATATTAGGGGCCTGAACCCAAAGCTTTGCTCTGCCACTGAGATGCACCCCCAGCCTCTTTCTCATTTTTAATCCTGAGACAAGGTCTCAAGTTACACAGGCTGCCTTTAGCCTTGAACCTGTGAGCCTCCTGTCTCCACCTCCTGAGTTGCTGGGATTACAGGCATGCACCCTCACACCCAGCTTATTGTGTTTTAATAAAGGGCTAGGCAGGAAGGATACAGGTAATGGTGTGTTCGTCTTTCTGGAACATGTAAGGGAAGCACATGGCATATGAGGGTGCATGTGGGGAGAAGTACATGGCACACAGCAGGGGCCACTTGCACATCTGTACTTGGCAGGTGTATTCATTACACGTAATTATTCTTTTCATTGAGGCAGGCAGTCATTATATTTTGGCAATGTAGTGTGCCAGAATTTGATTCACCTATCAAGTATTTATTTAAGTGAATTTTCACTGTATAGTCAGGCTTTACATGAATTAGCAGGAAAGCGATTCATTTGTGAGGTTTATTCATTATCAGGAATGCATTACCCTAGGTCCTAGACTGTCCTGTTAAGTGTCTATCACACGGTACCCTACCTTCATGTTAATTCCCACCTCATTACAGAGGGGAGAATGGGATTACTCTCACACAGGCTTTTCTTACAGCTTGATGTGACGGGTCTATTTCACTGGGTAATTTAAGGATTAAGGGGCCTATTAAGAAAATCAAGGTTTGCTTAATTTTAGAAGGTAAATGTTTTGTTGAAGATAAACATCTATTGGAAACTAAGTTATTTATAGTCTTCTACATATATTACAAGTGGAATACATTTTGGAAACAGATGCAATTACAATCCCCCCAATACCCACATTTCCTGACAACCCAGCTTCTTTTGCTCGGTGCACTCTGAACTCCTGGTACTTGTGATAAACATTCTTTCATTTAGTCTCATGTAGGAGGCACATGAGGCTATGATTTTCAAGTCCTCTTCCTCACTCTCCTGAGTTCCCTTATAAAATTCGCTCTCTCCAAAGTAGTTTTTCATCTATTATTTTTCTCCTGGACACTGCAGGAGCAGGCACTGGTTTTATGATTCTTTAATGACGCCCGTTTACGGGCAATGATGGCTCAGGGTGTGTATGTTTTATGTTCAAACTGTTCGTGACTACTAGAGTTAGTGAATTTATCATGGTTTATCCACCTTGCAGGAAGTTTCCTATGGAAAGAGTATGTTTCTGTAGGACTCAAAAGAAAACTCATGGATACAATTAAAGGTAAATGAATGCCATTGATATTTCACTTCTGAGATTCTTCAGCGCCATTAGTGGTGGTTCAACAGCTCTGCTGAACAAGTCCCTGACTGTCCAGTCAGCAGGACTCACCATGAGACCCATGATACGGCACAGGGCTAAAGGAGCCAACTGAGGCTCGGCTGGGGTGCCCACACCCCAATTACTGGGCATCTTATGAGGCAGGGCCCAGTTCTCAGACACAAGATGGCCTGCCTGTCTTAATTTCTGCTCATAGACTATTCCATTCTCTTATTCTCCCAAAACTTCCAAGAAATCTTTCAATACAACAGAGGGTTGGCATGAAATTTGTCACCAATTTGAGATGAAAACTGATGTCAAAATAACAAGCCAATGCAAAGTTTCAGCTGTTACAGGGAGCCATCTGGAAACTGACCCGAACTCTTTCTAAAAGTGACATTTTGAAGCTAGTCCATCAGTCACTAATGTGTCAAAACAGCAAGCTCTGTCAGCCTGAATATAGGTGAAACACATATGTTACTCATGGTTTCTCAGCAAAAAATTCGAGGAATCGGTTTTGGCATATCCGTACTTTTTTGTCTTGCCTTTTTAGGGGTGGACCTTAACTTGTGCAGCCCAAACACGTAGCTGAGACAATTTGGCAAGTATAATATTAGGCTCTTGAAAGACCTCATGTATGTGCTGTTAACTTTTCCCTTTTTATTTATGGGGCCAAATAGGTCTATGCTGGGCAATCCTTTTAAATGTTGTTCCAGAACCAGAATGTTATGCCTCAGTACAACTTGGAGTCAACTGCTCGCAATCTCTGCACCGCTGGTCAATGTGCAACATGCTCCAACACCACATCAACAGGACATTTTGCTCCCTCAACACCCCACGGGACCTTCTCAGGCCACTAAAGGAAAATCTATGCCAGGCCTTACCAGTGTGGCTTCTCTTGTGAACCATGAGCACATTGGGCCCGATGCATATGATCCCACAGATATCACACTTTAGTTTTCCGTTCGGAAGTCGAATGCCTCCAACTCCCGACAGAGCCGCGCTGCCTTGGTCCCTGTGAGGGCCATTCATTTTCTCTCCAGAGGCATCAAGCATTCGTAAATCCTCCGCACATTCTTCCCCATTCATTTCACAGGCACGCCCATTCTCTTCATCACTCTGAGTCTCTACTTTAACATTACTGGCTGAAAGAGACAATACAGAGGCTGCTCAGTGTCACTGCAATGAAACAACATGACAGAGCAACGCAACAGCAAAAGGGTGATTGAATTAGGCGCCGAGAGCCACGGAGCCACAGTGCTCACTGGGCAGCCCAGCAGCCGGAACATCCCGTATGTCCAGATTGCAGAGGGCTCGGAGGCACCCATGAGATCCACCAAGGATCTAAGGGTGCAGGCAGGACCTGCAGCTCTCTCCAGAGGTCCCCAAGAGGAGGGTGGAAAGGCTATTTCTATGGTGTGCGCTTTAGGGTCAGGCCCTAGCTTCCAGCAGGTTAAAGTTCTTGTGGGATCTCCAGAGGGACCTGGGGCTGAATACTTTCTATTCTTCGCCAGATGAGCATGGCCAAGGAGGAGATGAGATCCCAGTGCACAATGTGCCTCCTTAGAACATGTGAACTCGCTGGGCCAAATCCCTAAGTAGTGGTTTTTGAGTCTAAGAACTTCTCATGCTTAACACTACCTTTGCTACTTTCCTTTGCTTCACATAAATACTAATGAATTTTGGACAAAACTTATCGAACTCATGCTTGGAGTTCTGACCACTCCTCTCTCTCAGCTTCCCTTTTAGATTTCTGTTTCTCTGGAGCACAAGGATCCAACTTTCATTTTATTGTATAGTGGTGGGGATCAATCCTGTGTCCCAGAGCAGAGGGGTCCCTCTTACATTTCCTCCACTTGCTGAAGGGTTAGGTGCAGCGGCTTATACATGCCCCAGTGAGTTTCCCAACGAGAAAGATATGCATGGGGTGGTGAACCGCTAGGGTGAGGGAAGACAGTGACTGCTGGCTACGTGGCATCCTGTTTAAGTCACATGTCAGGTGATTCTATCAGTCATATATTTTTTTTCCCTAAAACTAGCTGCTTGCATCTTTCTGAAACATTGATGATGCCCTGGTGAACTGTCTGATGACTCGGAGAAACTGCAGTCACATTAGAAGCCATGGCTTTGCTTATCATTTTTATAGACTCATAAGAACAGGGAGGCACATTGTGCTGAGCAAAATAATCCATAAGTTAGATGCCAAGCAACACTACATCATTTTGATCAACAATTTCATCATTCCATCCTTAGAGACACAGCCTGGGTACTCCCTGAGGACACATCAGGAGTGAAGATACCCAGGTCCCCCAGCCCTGCCAATTCAGACAGCGAGGTGGGCCCAGCCCTCTGTGTTTGAATGCACCCCAAGGAGTCTCTTTATATAACCCTTGATTCAGAAGAACCACTTTTAAGGGCTCAATCTAGTTCATAACCCTCCATGTTCATCTTATTCACCCACTACCTCTTGATTTAGGGATCTGGAGCCCAGACACTGAAAACAAAATAACTGCCCTGGAATCTCAGAGATCTTAGGCAAGTCATAAAACTTCTCTATGCCTTGATTTCCTCATCTGTAAAAAGTAGGAACTACCACAGCATCGGCCCACCCACCGGTGGAGCTGGGAGGAGTCATGGCTTAACAGGTGTGAAGATAGCTCAGGACAGGGCCTGGGACATGGCAAGGGGAAGCATGTTCCCCACAGAGTCACCCCATAGGGCAAGGGTCTCCCTACCCCAACAGTGATTATGCCACTTACCTTGCACTTTAATTTTACCCACTGTTTAACCCTCACAAGACCGCTACAAAGACAACAAATTGCTATCCCATTGTATGGTTGAGGAGGCTAAGGGTCTGAGAGGTCAAACAACTTGTTAAGGTCACACAGCTAGCAAGTGGCAGGCCACCTGGCTCCAGGGCCCACCTTTGTGGCCACCTTATTGCCTACATTTTCCCATTAGCTCTGTGGAGAAAAGAATTACAGACAAATCCAGGAGTGAGATGAATGAACTGATGAACCAAAACGTGAGTCCTCAGAGTGGATCTTGAGGCCCCAAAAGTGAGGATGTACTTTGGGGCTGAACAGGAAAACCTGTCGCTTCCCCTCAGACCGGATGTAACGCAGGACAGTCTTGAGAAACCCATGGAGGGAGACTCTCCACCTGCTGTTTCCTAGGAGACTCTGAAGATCAGACACTGAGAGCCCTTCCATCTCAGTGGCCTTGTGCTGACTTCTCCGAGACCCCTGACACCAGAAGGACCCTTACTGATATGGTGAATGAAGGAAACCAGGCAGGCAAGGGAAGATGGTCCGCCATCCGGGCAATGGTGTGTAAGGACGGCTGCATTCCCTAGAATCAGGATCTCAGGTATGTGTTGGGTATCTTCTTTGGTGGAAGCTAATTCACTAGGCCCTCATTGCTCACCTTTGCTGGCATCTACCTTGCTGTGGTATGGGTGGGTGTGCCCCAAAGGACTATGTGTGAAAGGCTTGGTCCCCTGGGTGATGCTGCTGGGAGGTGGGGGGAACTGTGACAGGTGGGGCCTAACAGGAGGTCCTTAGGTCACTGGAAGCGTACACTTTGAAGGGATCATGGGACCCCGATCTCTTGAGCTCTCTCTTCTTCCTTGTTTATGACGTGAGCATCTGCTCCAACACCTGCTATCCACCACAGCCATCTGATACCCTCACCAGAGGCCCAAAACATGGGGGCTGCCTGATCTTAGAGCGAGACCTCCAGAACCATGAACTACATAAACCTTTTCTCTTTATAAATTACTGGCATCTGGTATTTCATTGTAGTAATGCAAAGCTGACTAGTACAGTAGCCTTACTAGCAAAAGAGAGGCCTGACTGAGCTTTGTTTGCTCATTTGTTCTGTCTTGCCATATGATGCCCTCTGGTATGTTTTGGTACAGCAAGGAGGCCCTAACCAGGTGCCAGCACCATGCTCTGAGACCTTCCAGCCTCCAGAATTATGAGCCAAATAAACTTCTGTCCTTTATGTACGTCTCAGTCTCTGGAATTTTGTTACAGCAACAGATAATGGACTGAATCAAACTTGCTCTGAAAACATGATGAAACTATTAAGATCTGTGTACTCATTAATTGAGGATTTTTCAAAATTGTCTTTTTTTTTTAATGAGACCAATGCATTCTAGATTCCAGTGGATCAAATTAGAGTTGAGGTGGCATGTTTTTCCACCACAAGAGCTAAGACACAGGGCTGCAGGCAAGCCAGGAGCTCCCGTGGCTGAAAAAGAACACCACATAGAAGAGGTGTGGGATGATCCCCTTGGTGGGTCCCCACCTTGGCTGGATTTCATTAATTGAGAAGAAAACAGTTAAAGAGAATTTTCCCTGGCTCCCCCGAAGACAGATATGCACACGAGCACCAGGCAGAAGTGACCACGGACTTCTTTGTCAACAAGAATGATAACCTGTAGTTGTGGCCCTTTGAGGTGCTGGGTGCTGTGTGTTGCTGATGCTTGTGTGGGCGCCTCCTGGAGAGAAGCAGGGCAGAAGGCGGGGACCAGCAGCAACCTTTGGGTTTCTGGCATCAAGAGCAGAGGTCCTGCCCCAGCAGGCTCTGCTTGTATAAGAAGGGAAAGCTCAGAGTCTGGAAGGAAACCCATGAAGAAGCAGAGGGAGCCTGAAGTGAAGGCTTCCTTAAATACTGCAGCCACCCTCAGAGCCAGTAGACCTGGCATCAGCCACTCATCTGACGAGGGTAACTCAGGCATCACTGTCCTATGTGACAGCATCGCTAAAAGCTGTGCCAGAAGCACAAGGAAAAAGAGGTTTGAAATAGGGACAAGAGCCTCTCACAAGTCATCCTGAGATCCATGTGGATACCAGGATCGGTGTTCAGAACATGCTTGCTTGCGTGTATGTGTGTGTGCGTGTGTGTGTGCGTGTGCATGTGCGTGTGTGTATGTGTGTAAAGAGACCCACTGCACCGGTCTCCGTGATCAACATTAGGAATTTCCAGCACAGGAAGAGGGAAAGTGCAAAGGAGAAGACTAAAGATGCTGTAGTGGTCTAGGTTTCTGAGAGTGTGGACACAGTACCCCCAGATCCCATGGGTGCCGCCAAGGGCCGGAAGCACAGGAAGCACGTGGCAGGTGGACAGCAGCAAGAGCATGCTGTGGCTCTACACAGGGAGCTCCACGCAGCCACTGCATGTTCTAGAGCCAGGAGCTCGCAAGTGCAGTGCCAGTGAACTCCAAGCCCTGGGCCGCCTGAAAGGTCTGTGAAGGCTGCAGAGCGAATGGATGGCCAGAGCTGGGGGATTCGGGGAGAAGCAAGCATACAGCACTGCCAGCCCAGGGCACAGCACATCCAAGCAGTATGGATCCAAGTCTAGAGTTTTGTTCTTTCCACAGACAGTGTCATGAGGAATTATAAGCAGTGGATGGATATTAATGGCAGAAAGGGTCTGAGGCTAAGATCATTTGGATGGGCATGGTTCTGGAAGGAGGTTGTGATGGGGTGGGGCCCTACACACAGGGAAAGTTCCTCCTATCATAGTGGACATAGGCAAACTGGGTACTGGCTCTGCAGAAGATGCCTTCCATGAACATTGGGGTCCCCTCTCTGTCTAGAACTGCTTAGTTGTGACATCCTTTCAATGAAATATCACCATCTCCCTGAATATAAGAAACGTACTTATAAATGTTGTGGAAACCCACCCCATTCCAGCACTTAGGACGATGATGAACTCACTGAGTGCTGAACAGAACTGATTAAATTGAGAACATAAAATGGGGACCTGTGAGCTTCTTTCCCAGGAAGCCTCAGGCTCAAGTATGCCCTGAGCTCTTCCTCCACTCAGAGATAAAGGACAGGGGGCAAATTTTATTATTCAACAAACGTAGATTATACTAAGAGTGGATGTTTTCAGGCCCCTAGGCAAAAGCTACTTTCCTTCCCAGATGTTTCTTAAAATTAGGGTCAATTGCCATCTTATCATTATGTATTTTAGAGGCCTCTACGTGATTGTTGTTGTTGTTAGGTGCCGTCAAGTTGGTATCCGACTCATAGCGACCCTCTGTACAACAGGGGAAACACTATTGTCAGTGCTTCTCTGCTGTTCATAGGGTTTTCAATGGCAGATTGATTTTTGGGAGGGGGTTGCCAAGTCCTTCTCCCAAGCCTACAGCATCTGGTGTTCGCAGGCGGTCTCCCATCCAGGTACTAACCAGGCCCGACCCTGCTTAGCTTCCGAGATCTGACGGGATTGGATTCCACAGGGCTATGGCTGCAGGCTCTACGTGATTAGTAACCGGATATTCTTAAGAGACCCCTATTCTGAACACAAGGCCTTTAGCATCTAGACAAGGTTAGAATGGAAGAATCTAGAGAATCCCAGGAGCCCTGAGGTCAACAGGAACCAGGGGGCATGGATTCGTTGCCAAGTATTATATGGATAGAGGAACAGCTGAATATTTTTAATGCATAGGTATAATGTACACCGTGGTCCCCACCTTGCAAATGGGCTATGTTTCTTCTTCCTGCTCATTTCCTTTTTAGAATGTGTCTTCATAATTACTGGAAAAATAAATTTTTGGTACTCAGAATGTATTTTTCCACTGAAAAAATATTCATAAATCATCACTCCAGCATGACTTTAGGCCATGTAAGCCTGAAATGCTCAATATTTTAAATGGAAAATGGGACACAGAAATAGCCTCACAGCACTAGTGACAAGTAAGTAAAAATCAAATGGAATAAAAATATTTAAGATATGTCTTAAAATTGTATATGGCAATTAAATGAAACTGAGATGAAGATATGTGTAGATATAGATGTATATGTTTTGTGTTGCTTTAGAAGAGATTCAAGAAACTTAAGAACTTTAAAGGTTAATAGAACAATTCATTATAACTTAATACCATTTAAAATATAGGATTCATATCTTATACAGCTATATTACTAGCAAAATTCTTCTTACTCGATATTATAAGCATTTAAATGGAATGAAGTTAGGGAAAGAGTAGACAGGCAAAAGACAGAAAAATGGAAAGATATACAAAGCAAACCACTTACAAGCACACATGCATTTTCCTCAGGTGTCTGGGGACATAAACTGGGGTAAGATGGCAGAAGAGATCAAAGAGGTTATGCTATTTGAAGAAGGAAGGAAAGGTGTCCATGGCAAGGAGGCTAATTCTTCATCATGACCACAAGGTGGGGCTATTGGCCCAGAACAGTTTGGTTGCTGTTGGGTGGGGATACAATGAAGATCACCCAGCCACTTGTCAGAGGAGGATATTGACAATTTGGGAATACTGAGTGGAGGAGGGGGACAAAGAGAGATACCAATACCTTATGAACACCTTTGTAAAAAGACATAGGAAGTGTCTCAAAATGCATATCATGCCCATAAATCCTCCCAGTATCATTTATCTCTGCAGGCAGCATTTTTCTTATATCCTAAAAATCTCACCAAAGATCTGCTTGAATATTATAATGTGTGTGAATTTACAGCCTCCTCAGATTCAATAAAAACGCTTCTTAGAATGTATTAACTTACTTTTAAGCACATTTGACTTCTCAAAATATTGAGCTTGATAGTCTCAAAATTAATGATTCCCTGTCCTGGAACCTTCATGTTTTACATGTCCATATAAGCACATACATGTACAAACATTTATATACACATACAAAAATATCATAGAGATAAATATCAGGCTATAATTTTAAAGTTGAATCAAAGGAACGTTAATAAAAGAAAGCCTTCTATAAACTTTTATGCCGGAAAAGTAGTCAATCAAGTTTGTGAACAAAAATATACTTAAGACTGATACTGCTAAATCCCTTACATAGCCAACTGGTTTTGATAATCTGGATGTCAGACACCCATCTTTAACTGCTATTGATAGCTCTTACATATTTGAGCCTGTGTTCCTAACTGTTAGAATGTTAACAAGCAGCAATGAGGGTGGCAGAGAACTTGCCTAGCATGCCCAAGGCCATGGTTTCAATCCCTGGCACTGCACCTCCCCAACCCCCATCCCCCAATATTAACAAGTGCCACCTGTTCTCTGGTTTTGCTTTATCATATCAGATAATTTACTAATACAGGCTCTGAAGACTGAAATCCTAAGGGGGTTATCAACCTATAACAATTTAATACCAATTTCTCTGTCCACTTTTTAAAAGTAGTCTCTAGTCTTTAAAATACTCCATTAGGAGTGTTGCCCAAATATATTTATCCCCTATCAAGTCTCAATACCTAAAAAAGAAAAATGAAATTAACATCTGTTTTTGGTTTAACAGCTGAGGGCAGAGGAGGTTGTGTCTATGTGGCGTGATAACAGCATGCCTGCTCCGGGGGTTAGGTCCCACCAAAGAGCAGCCTGGAAACCCATGAGTCTTTTCTTCCTAGTTCTGAAATTAACACTCCAGAGCAAGAGAAGGAAAATACATCTTTTTCTCCTGTCCCACAAAATTGCAAAAATTATCTTGAGAACATGTGGGGTTGTTTGATGGTATCCGAAAGTATGGACCCCAAAGGACATGATCCCAACATGACCGTGGTCCCGACCATGCCTGGCAGCATTGGCAGAGTCACCACCCCATGGGTGCTCTGCCCGCCCCTCCCCTCACTGTTGCCCCACTCCCACATCCCCCAGCACACCTCTCGGATCATTGAAACCTTACTTCTGTACTTCATTATAAAAATGATATCCCTGATGGGGGGGCTGGATGAACGGAAGGGTAAACAGTTAATATATCTCATTTTTTCAAGTGTAAAGGAAGGAACTGGGAGAACATGCAATTCACAATACTGACACGATGAAAACTGATTATGAAATGAATACATGTTTCTGTTTTCTAGAAGCAAAGCATATACTTACGAGAGAAAGATTTGGGAATTAGTGCATGAAAATCCCTAAAGCCATCAGCCCCATATGTAACTGCAATAAAGAAGGCAAAAAGAAAGCTGGGTTGTAATACCATTAAAGACATAGCAAGAGTTTCAAAAAGCATTACTTTTTAATAATAATTTTTAGTAATTACTTTTAATAATATGTTTAAAAAACATATTATTGCTCAAAACCATTGGTTGCCCTCACACATGCAACAGAAAGTTCATTCAGAACATGACCCCAGACCCCAAAGGTACCAGCTCACAGCACTGCATCACACAGAATGCTTGGGAGCAAGCTCTGATGGGCTTAACATCTTAGAGGCAGTAACCCAAAACTTTCTAGAACTATGAGAGTACTTTCCAGCAGCGTTGGTCCCAGCTCACTGCCTCATCATGGTGTCTCATAGGAGAATACCTATCTCCACAAAAGCAGCATGTGTTTTTAATATGTGGATTGCACTGCCAATGTACTCCACTCTTCTTTTTCTTAGAAAGTGTTCAAAGAAAACTAGCAAATCTCCATATAACACATTGGCTGGGGAAAAACAGTGTCTTTCCCCCACCTCCACAGAAAGCTACCAATTTCTGTGGATATTCTTTATCAGTCTCTTTTGTAAATGGTATCACCACCTCACATCTCCAAGTTCTCATTCTGTTTCATAGGACAGAGTTCCCAGTGTGCTCCTATCTCTTAAGACTGGGTAGGGCTTGTGCATGTGCATACATGCGTATATACATACGTGTGCATGTATATATACACAGGTGGTTTTCCCTCCAAGAGTCACATCCCAGCCACTATCAGAGTTATGGGCACACTGTAGCTGCTATATTAAAATTGTTGGAGCAACTACCAAATTAGCAGAGAAAAGACTCTGAAGCAGCCCTCAAAAAACGGACCTACATATCAAACTTTGCTTAAAGCAGTGATTTCTAAACATATCTATTCACAGACCTTCCTTTTTCCCCATGAAAAACTCAGTAAAATATTGGCATCATGGGCAAACACAGCTGGTGAGAGACTTTCAAACTTACTTCTTGGAGTGACTTAATTATTTCCTAACAAACCCTCAAACTTTTTCTGTTTATTTGGTTCCCTGAGGGTCTAATCACAGGCTGAAACAGAGCCATCATGAATTGGTTTGTCTAGACAGGGATGTGTTTGATGGCTTGTAAACAGCCCATAATGTAATGCCAACTTTATGAAAAACTTTGCTGTTCTTATCACCTTCATTGAGCCCCAAAACTTTTTTAAGTACTGGAGGATTAAACTCAGGGCCTTGTGCCTGAGCTTTACCACTGGGCCTTACCCCAAGCCCCTTTTCTATCTTGAGACATGGTCCTGTTAAGCTGATCAGCTAAGCCTAGTGTTCCTCATGCACATCTAGGATGGGGGCCGGAACAAGGATACCACAGATGTGCTGAGCATCCTCGGGGGCTCTGAGAGTGCCTCCTGCTCCATGAGCTGGCCGCCCCTGTGGCGATGTGGGTCTGACAACATCCTCATGGTCCTTAAGGCAAGCTGAGCAACAGGCCATAGGACCCTCTGTTGGAGAGATGTGCAGGAGCAGGCTCACTCTGCCCCTTCAACCATCCTGCTTTTTAAGTCTGAGACTCCTCACAAAATCCATCATCATAAGAAGCAGTGACTGTGTGGAGGATCCAGGAAGCTGTTCAGTGACTTATGCTCAGCCTTGTCCTCATTTCTTTAGTCAATTCCACCCCAGATTTCATGCAATTGTTTTATAAAAGGTACAGGTAACAAAATGTGTTGAATCATTTTCCAAGTCTTCTAAAATTCATGGAATACATTCTTCTTATCAAGAACACATTTAACTCATTTTCTAGGAATTTCTATTTCCAAATGTCTCTGGAATAGCATATAAAATGCTGCAAACACCTCAAATTCTGAATCTGATACAGATTGCCAAAATAGTGACTAATATGGGGGAAAAAATGGCATGCCCACAAGCTTCACTTTTCAGTGTGCATGTAGCTGTGTATATCATTATAAAGCCTTCCTGTTGTTTCCACCCAAGGGAGAGGCTGAGACATATGTGAAATCTCCAAATCAAGAGGGAGGAAGTCTGCTATACTTTCAAGTCTAAGAAGGACAGTGACAATTTTCTATGGAAGGTAAATAGTTCCGATTTATATGTAAGAGAATTTAGATTATATGCTGTAGTTTGACTTTCATATATATCCTGTAAGGCATATAAATTTGCTAGCCAATCAAACCATTACTCCTCTATTAATTTGTGTGAATGCTTTGCAGAGATCGTGGCAATACCTATGATCCAGCACTAAATACAAGGACAGTCTTTTGGGTGGCTGAGCTAGCAAGAAAGTTATGGGGCTGGGAGAGCAAAGGAAAGGCAGAGGAGAGGACCAGATTTCCCATAGAACCCTGGGCCATGCTCCTGCTGGGGCACTGGACAGATCCAGAACAGAGGCCAAAGGCAGATGCCATCAGTTCTCCCACACCTGGACACTTCAAGGATGGATGGGTTCATTCTTAAACCATCCTGTAAATTAGTTGGCTCTGGGTTTTCTCACAGGAAGAGAATGCTGGCTAGCTTCCATCTCCTCTCTTCTCACTCAGGGAAGGCACTGGGGTTCAAGCTTTACAGAACAGGCAGCTAAACCACAAGCAAGTTCAAATTCCTGTCTCTGGACCAGAGCCAAGGAGCGTCAACGTGGGGCTCAGGCTGCACTGCCACTGCCTGCCCAGCTGCAGGGGCACAGAGGCTTAGACTGCTGCCCTGTCTCTCCACCTCACTCCACCAGAGTGGAGTCTGCTTAGTCTGCTTAGACTCCCAGGAGCCTGCCTGTTCCGCAATAAAGCACTTCTCAGCCAATGGGCATGCGAAAGTTGGAAGTGGAAGGCACCAGGACTACACCCAGGCCCTGCATGGCAGGAGATCCCTGGGCTCCATCCCACCTCTGGCTCCTCCTTCCTTCCTGGTCCCAGGATGGGACACCCTTCCAAACCTGCCTGGCCTCCTTCCTGCACCCCTAGGGTGCCAATCCGCCCAGAGTTCACCTGTGCCCTTGCCTGCCTCCACCAAATCATCTCAGCCCTTTGGAGAAGAACCTCCCTCCTGCTCTCCAATCCCATCCCATCCCAGCACATTCACGAGGCCACTGACATCCCCCAGTGGTGACTGCAGCCTGTACCCGCCCCTGGCTGAGCTTCCTATCTGCCACCCGCCACGGGGCCGGCAGGCTGGGCATCAACAGCACTGGCCTTCAGGCTCCCCTCCTGATCTATCTGCCACTGGACTAAGAGCCACATCCTCAGTACTCCTCTCACCAGCTCCCATCTACCCTCCATGTGTCCACCTGCTCTGCTCTGTTACGATTATACGAGAGCCTGTGTCCTGTGTCAAAGTCTCTCCACAAGTGGCAACCACTGTGGGTGAGTGTCTCAGCAGGCCATGCTATTCCAAGAAGTAAGGGGCAGAACGTTAGGGGAAAATGCTAAAACCAAAAAAACAACTTCACAAACCTTACCAACTATCTCTCATTCATAAATACTTGCAGTTTCCCCTTAGTTCTGCATACACTTATTTCATAGCCGAGCCTCAGCCATCATCTGAATGTGTCCTCCTGGCCTGGGCAGCTCTCTGGGCCCTGGACAAAGCTGTTCAGATTGTCTCCCCTCCTCACAGTGGGCTCCTCCCCTGCCCTGGTTCCTCCTGTCCTCTTCCCTCGCAGGATGGTAGAATCTGCTGTGCAGGATTCATGCTCCCAGCCTCTGACACCCCTTCAGCAGCCAGACCTCTCTTTGTTACTGCAGCTTTGCTGGCTCCGTTCAAGCCTCTTGGGATCAGCACCCAGCTCTGGAAGTCAGTGTGGTCCTCAGCCTACTTTCTGCCCAGATAGAGGGGCATGACCCACCTGCAGTGGCTTCCCTCTTCCCACCTGCCCCTGGTATCAGGTAAGGACACGCAAGGTGCTCCTTACAGGCTCCTGGACTAGCAAGCTTTTCTTCTTCCTTTCTGATGATAACCATCACAGCTGTACTTTTCAGATCCACTTCCATGAGATAAGAAGCTCAGGGTATGTGGCAGGAAGCATTTGACACCTCATGGCCATCACTGGTGTGGTTCCCAGGACATGGGGCACATTCCCAACAGGTCAGCCATAGGGAAAATAAATCTTGCTGCTATTTCCATTCAGTGTTGTGCATTACTTTGATCTGGGTGGACTGGCTCTCTGTCTGAATGAGTCCTCTGGCTTCCTTTGGCCCCATTCACTCTCAACTTGGCTGTCCTTGATCCTGGGTGCTCACAATTCAGCAGCTGACAAGGGTGCACAGCTGGGCAATGGAATAGGTATGACCATTACAGCCAGAGGCCATGTCTAACTTTAGGCTCTGCCTCTTACAGCTGTGAGAATTTGTCCTGAGCCTCAGTGTCCTCATCTACCAAATGGGAATAATCCTCTGCTCAGGAAGGTTCGTGTGAAGGCTCATGAAAATACTTACAAGGTCCCTGCTCCCTAGAATGCACCATTGAGAAGACAGCCCTGCAGCTATGTGCTTAGTGCATAGCCACGGGCTGGTAAGATAACACCTTATCTTCTTGTTGACAAAGAATCCAGGGCCTGTGGCTTTAACTCCACCCAATTAACACTTGCCAAATTCCTCAAGTGGGAGACAACCGTAAGGTGAGTGCTTGGTGGTCCACAAAGCTGAAGGAACAAAGGCAGAGGACCTCACGGAAAATGAAATGCCATTTGGGTCTTCCAGCCCTCCAACAGAGGTGGGGGGGTTGCCAAGGTGACCTTTCCAAGTGCCTCACTCTCCTCCACAGTATTTCAGGCTACATGTCAGGCTGAAGGACCATGATGGCTGCTGCAGGTGGGACCTGCGTAAGAGCCAGAGCTTTATTCCCAGTTCCAGCTGTCAGATCTGCCTCCAGAGCAGACGACAGAGATCACATGAAAGATGGAGGAAGCCGACAGCCCAGCCCTCTCCCTCTTGAGGGAGCAGGTCTGAGTGTACATCTCTCTCTCCCTCCCTCTCTCCCCTCCACCCCTCAGTGCTGGGGATGGAATCCAGGGCCTTGCACATGCTGGGCTAGCGCTCCAGCCCTCAGCCACATCCCAGCCTATGTCTAATATGTTTTACATTTTACGAATACAATATGAAATTGTCACAGGGAACACACTAGGCTAGAGCAAGCTCCCAGTGACGCCCTCTGGTTTAGAGAGGGAGATGTGGACATACACTTCATGCCAAAGAGTAAAAGGAAGGAAAGAGCGGGTAGAAGAGTGAGGGTCTGTGCACGAGAGTATTTTTTGGTCATCCTTTTGGGGCCACCTGTCATCTTCCTAGGCCTGAGATGGGGTGTCCCATTCCCACACCCTCACATACAAGTGTCGTCAGTGCCAGCAGAGTACAGGCCCCAGGGAGCCAAAGAACCACAACCTGGAGGACCCACTTGCTGGGCTGCAAGGCAGGCTAGGGGGCAGTTATAGAGTGTTACATCCTCTTTGCTTTGCTTTTTTACAGAATTATGGCCATTCTTACAAAAATAATATCTGCTTACTCCGATGATGTTATGTATACAGAAGCCTCATGATGGAAGACCTAAATATCACCTCCAAGTCCTAAATGTAAGGAGAATCACATGAAAAAGAGGAAAGAGAAAAAATAATAACAAAACAGAGAGAACTTAGCTTGCAAAATACAGAAGGATAGTAGACAGGCAAAGACAATGAAATCAGACAGGAGGGCTCTTGTTATCCACCATGGGAGCGTGAGGCCCTGGATTTAACTAAAAAGTTAAGATGGGTGGCTGGGCTCCTCTGAAAATGGAGACACAGAGGAGGCAGCACCTGGGGCGTGGGTCACACAGCTGCTGCGCATGTGCTGGGCTGACAAGTGCTCACAGGTGGAGACGCAGTTTTCCCAGGGACACATTCATACAGGAGCGACAGGCTGAAGGGCAGCGGCCAGTATCAAACGGTCATGAAAGGAATTAAGTTGCCTGCCAAGCTTGACCCTGCATCCTGAAATGTGGTTCCCGATCTGCAGTCAACCCATCGATGAGGTACAGAATCTATCACCTCTGGCTTAAAATGAGGCAGCACATGCTGAGAAAAGCTGAGTAGTCTAAGCTCAGCTCTGTCACCTTCATCCCCCACAGCAAGCGAGGGAAGAGGACGTTAGTGGCTGGGCTCCTCTGTGGGCTCTGCCACCGCCCATGGGCATTCCCTCCCGTCCCCAGAACTGGCTCCGTGTCAGCCCCAAAGATTCCAGAAGCCCAGACCCTGCTTCAGGGAGGCCAGAGATAATGTAATCTCCCCCGGGACACACTGAGGGTGGATCCTCTGCTGGCCCTCCCTTCCAGAAGCCCAGCAGGTCCCTGTTAGAATTCCAAGCAGAGGGTGACTCAGCAAAGCAAGAGGAAGGACGGGAGGGGCCCTCTGAAACCTCTGGCCCATGCCCACAGGGTCTGGGCCTGGGTACTGGTCTGCAGGCAAGGGCACACAGGCATCATTCAGGGTGGGAATCCTGGGTGGCTGGCAGACCTCTGGTGGCCTCACCACACTGCAGGAGGCAATGAAGCCCCTTCCTGCCTGGGCCATTTCTTTCCATGCTCCCCCAGAGGCCTGCTTCTTAGGTACCAGTTCAGGCAGTGAGTCTGCGACAGTGAGGAATAGAAAGTACAAGACAGCCTGGCACATCTGTGACTCAGCTGGCCACATGCGGAGAGAAGTGAATTTGGGAGAAGCTGGGGCGAAAGGACATGGGTTAGGGTGGAGACACCTAGCCTGGTACAGTAGTGAGCACAGGTGTGTGTGGTCAGGTGTGTGCATGTGCTGTAAGTCTGTGTGCACATATGTGGCACACACAGATAGCTCTGTCTACACCCAGAGTTACCAAGGCAGCTCAGTCCAATGGAGTCAGTGGTAGAGAGTTCATATTTACGGGGACCTTTCCTCTAAGGGCCTGCAGCCTTTCCACTGTGGCGTCTGATCCCTTCTTATCTCAGAGGCTAAGCAGGGTCGGCCTGGTTAGTACTTGGATGGGAGACTTCCTGGGAACACCAGGTGCTGTAGACTTGGGAGAAGGACCCAGCAACCCACTCCCCAAAATCAATCTGCCACTGAAAACCCTATGAACAGCAGAGAAGCACTGACAATAGTGTTTTGCCTGTTGTACCCATGGTCACTATGAGTCAGACACTGACTTGACAGCACCTAACAACAATTCCTTTAAGGAGGGCAGCCAAGTGGACTCGTAGACATGTCCTTGAGGTTCTGAACACCAGATCACATCCTCACCACTCTGGGATACATTGCTCAGAGTCCCAGCCTTGCAGATGATGCCCAGGAATCAGAGTAGGTGCCTACAAAACTTAGAAGTCACAGTGAACTTCATGCTCCCTCCATTTCTTAACTGGGGCCATTCCTATAGAGGTGTGGGCAAGGAATTGTGACTTGTGACAGAATTCTATATCATGATCATAAGCTCAGAGTGAGGAGACCGAAGGTAAGGCATGCGTAGATTTTAAGTGTTGACTTATTGCTAACTTGGGCAAATTGAACCCTTAAGACTGCATTTTGTAGTTCTCATAAGGAACTCTGCAAAGCTTTTCTCATTTCCCCCCTTTTTCTTCTTTATTCCCCTTTTTTTTCCCCTCTCTTCCATCACCACTCTTCCCCCTTCCCATCATTTCCTAACCTTTAACACCATGCCTTATGGATGCTTGTTGTTATTGTTAGGTGCCATGGAGTTGTGTCCAACTCACAGCAACCCTCATAGGGTTTTCAATGGCAGATTGTTTCGGGATTGCCTTGGGAGTGGATTGCCATGTCCTTCTCTCATTTTTGTGGTACTGGGAATTGAACCCAGGACCTCAGAGACTGCAGAGTGGTGCTCTACCAACTGAGCTAAATCCTAGCCCCTTATAGATGCTAAGCAGATTTGTTCATCTCAGTGAAGCCTTTGGGCATTATTTATGAGCATCAAACATAGTGCCCAGCCTCCAGCCACCAGAAGTTGCTATGGAAATGGATACTCAGAGTATCTGGGGATCCTGAGAGAGTCACACAGCATCACCAAGCCTCAGCTTGGTGAAACCCAATAAAGGGCCAGCCTTATAACTCCAGGCAACCAGACAAACACAGGGCAGAGCAGACACCCAAGAAATGCTGGCGGCTCTTCTCCTGACTGTGCCCCATCACCTTCTTCTGAGCTCAGCCCATGCTGCAGAAACCTCCAGCTTCCTGGCATTTGTCAAAATCTCCCATCTCTTGGGAAGAACCTTCAAATGCCACTTTGTTTTTCTTGGTAGGTACCATCTGTGTCTTAGGATGAGTGCAACTCAGAAAGTCCTGTCCTTCCTAGCAGTAGTCTTTCTTTGAAATAAGGGGGTTCTTTCCTTTCTTTCCTGTCTTTCTCATTTTATGACTCAACAACACTTGGGAAATGTATGGAAATGACCAGTGTAGGTCATGCATTCTCCCAGTTAAAAGTTCAAGAAGGGGTAAGCATGTGGTGTCAATAAGTCCAGGCCACTGGCTCAGTGATCCCTCCTCCAGGGGAAGGAGCTGTGTTGCATGCTTCCTTTAATCCTTGAAGCATCTCTGTAGGAAAATAGTCCCCCATACTTTATCAATCATGAAAGTCAGACTCAGAGAGATCACTGACCTCCCCAAGGCTACCAGGCAGGACCCCCCAAAGATAGGAGCTCAAGATCATGGGCCTCCAAAGTCTGTTTTTTCCCACCTTTGCTCCTCCTCAAGCCTGAGTTGACTGTACAAACCACCCTCTCTTAGTAACCAGTTTATGAAATGAGGCCTTCTAATAGTCCACTGTACATATTCCTGGAGGAGTGGTTTCTAGCTCAGGCTTTCTACACACATGGATGCAAAGCTCTGAGACAGGAGCCAGAGAAATTACAAAAGGGAAATATGGTCTCTTCCCCAGCAACCTGGCAGCCTAGGAACTCAGGAGAAGCTGGCAGCAGCCCCAGGACATCAGCAGCAGTGTGCAAAGGGCCCCAGGTTCTCAGGAGGGTAAGATATGCTGCAGGTGGTGGCGAGAATCTGTTAGAAGCCACATAGGTAATGCCCTGGCCTACACTGGTCTGAGGGATGGTACTCTGCCAGCTCAGTGCTCTGGGGTGGCCAAGTCTGATCCCACAAGCCCCTGGAAGCTGACGTGAGGTCCCCAGGCAACAGGAACTGTCTGAGGTGCCTGGGCAGGGCCCAGTGGGTCACATGATAGGAACTAGCTTAGGGAGATCAGCCAGGCTTTGGGATAGAGAAGCTTGTGGGGAGCACTGTTAACACCCTACAGGTGGAACAGGGAAGTTGGGAGGCAGCAGGTGTTTTGGGGAAGCAGCATGATCTTGAGGCACTAAGACCAGGGGACTCTGGCACCTGAGAGAGATGCATGCGCCTCACAGCCTTCCAAGGGCAGGTGTGGCATGGCTTGTGGGCCACCATACTGCAGAGGGATACCAGGCTGCCATCCAGCCAGCCAGGGGACACCCTGAGCTTCCAGAGCTGACTTCTGCATTCGGTCCTCGTCCCTCCCACCTCTCCTGCCTCGTCCAGATGCACTGTCCCGAGGAGGTAGGGAGCGATTGTGACACCGTGCTGTGTGTCATAGCATAACTGGGTTTCCACATCCTCCTGGCTGTATTGTAAGAGCCCGAGAAGAGGAACAAGGGTGAATAATGAAATATAGGGATGCAGGAAAAGAGGAAGCCACCCGAGACACCAGCCCAACCGAAATGCGAAGAATTATGGAGAACTGACAGAAAGGGAAGTGAGAAGAAGGAATTGCACTCAGCTTGGCAGGGCGCATGCGCACGTGGACAAGATGGCCGCCTTCATTCACACACACAGAGCGCACTCTTACTCCCACAGACACACAAATACACAGCACACAGGTGCACACGCAGAAACATGTGCGAACACTCACAGATACACAGCCGCACACGTGCACAGACACTGCCTTCCCTGCACCTGAAGCACACTTTTAAAATGAGAGCTTGGGCTCTTGGTCCCCAGCTTCCCAGGCACAGCAGCATCCCCACTTTAGCCAGCTGCTGAGGGGGACCACCCAGGGGTGCCTGTGCATGTGCCCCTGCCCGCAACCAGATCCAGAAAATCCAGGGAGTCCTGATAATTCTACCAGGCCCTTCTGACATTTCTCCCTCTCTTTTTCTGTACTTAGGCACTGAACACATGGCTTCACACACGCTTTGCAAGTGCTCTACCAATGGGTTGCACCCAAAGCCTATTTTTAATTTTTTATCTTGAGACAGGATCTCACAAGTTATATGGGCTGCCCCTGGCCTCGAACCTGGATCCTCCTGCCTCTGCCTCCTCAGTCTCTGGGATTATAGGTGTGAGCCGCCACTGTGCCTGGCTTGATATTTTTCTCTTGTATTTAAAAAGCCAGAGTAAAACCACGGTAAAACTTCCTCCCATGGTAACAAAAAAATTTAATATTAGGGCCGAGACAATACAACGGACATTTGCAACAGAAAACACACTCAGGGAAGACACATTTAGGGCCCTCCAAAGATTTTTAAAATAAACACAGGCAAGGAGAGAAAAGCCTGGAAAAATGAGAACAAATGGAGAAGGAGCCTGTTTGCCTGTGGCATTCTCTGTCTGCGGAGATAACCAGCAAGGAGCTTGGACAGCAAGGCAGCCCCAGCGAGGAGTGCACAGGTGGCTTGGAAAGAAGGCCTTATCTTGTGTTTTCACAGGGGTAGCTGGAGTGCTGCGGGGCCCTGAATGCGGAGGGGAAGATCCCCTAGCAGGGGTGAAAGTTCATGAATTGCTGTTCCTGCACCTCCCTATGCAAGAGAAACATCAGCTATCACAGGAGCTCCTGTTCAGGTAGGGAAGTCCTGATGGCCGCTGGAGATGCCAGATGCACGTGATTCTTTCTGAGGCTGTTTCTTCCTGCTGACTTGGTGTTCTGTAAGCTAGCACCTTCACGTCGGCAAGGACTCCACAGTGGGAGAGACTGCGGACCAAGTAAGCTCTGACCACACCCTCTGGGCTCAGTACCATGTTTACAGTGCCCAGTGGATGCCAGGGTCTGCGGAGACTACACAGTGCAGGTGAGGACTCTCTGGTGCTCACCTGTGCCCTGGATGCTCCTCACACAGCACACTCCCCTAAGGTGCTCGGCCCTTCACCAGTTAACGCAGGAAGCCACTAGACAGGTGCCTGTCCATCCTATGGGGCACTTGAATTTCTGCATGAGGGGGATGGAGGGGTCAGGCATCTCAGACTTGTTCCTGGACAATGGAGGTCGCTGGCTAAGACTGCCCACCAGAGGCTGAGCAATAAGGACTACCCAGGATGGAGGCCTGAGGCCCACTGCCTCCACCTGCCCTGGAGACCCAGGGCCGCCCTCCTGCTCCTCGCCTGTCCCACTGCTGTCCAGGTTTCGATGGGAAGCTCTTGGGTAGAGGCTCTGGAGGTCACCACCCCTGATGCCATCTGTGACCGTGAAGCATAACGCAGAAGCTGGCCATGCCAGGGGAAGGAAGGGCAGCTAGGGGCAGTGATGAAGGACCTGTGCCTCTAATGTTTTGGCGTCCCCCTTTTTCCCTTCTGCTGTGACAAACCAGTTTCTCATCCCGGAACTTTGTTGTTGTTGTTGTTCTATCTAAAAGAAGTCCATGGTACAAAGGTGGTTTCCTGGGATGCTCTGTCCCCCAGCTTTTCTGGCACCTCTGAGACTCCACTCAGAAGGAGGCACCCAGGGTGATCACCCCAATCCTGTCACTCACTCTCTGCCTTGAACCCTGGAGACTGTGGAAAGGGCTCTGTATGCACAGGTGCATCCGGAAACAGGAGGATGCCCACGTCTGCCAGGCCCACCTTGATGGCAAGGTGTTGTCATGCTGAGCAAAGGGCCGTGGTGGGACAGAAGCTGGGTCACCCACAGCAGGGGCCGCTGGAGACCTATGCACCGGTTGTCCCTCTTTTCTTTCCCTTTGTTCTCCAGGACCACCTTTCAAATAAAGCAGGCACTCATGGTCCATATCTGACCCCGGAGAACCACCCATTCCTTCCACATGAGGCAGAAGGGCTAGGCTCACAGCATCCCTCAAAGGCACAAGAGGCCTTTAAATCCCAAGTTAGATACAGTCCCAACAGTACCCACAAATCAGTAACTTCCAGGCAGATGCTCAGGAATTCTGCCTTCTCTGCCTCCTTCCCATGTCCTGGCTCTGGGCCAGGCTGGGTCCCAGCCTGAAGGGATCTGGACCCTGGGGATGTAGTACTCTTGGGAACAAATAGTAAGAAAGAGGTTTGCTGACACTTTTTAGTAAATGAAAGTGTTAGTAACTCACTAGTGTATTTAGAGATTCACGGGAAAGAGATCCCCTTCAATCCAAGCAACACAGCTGAATATTTATCCCTAAGTGAAAACAGCATCCATGAGGTCTTAGGCCACCTGCCTGTGGTTCACGGCCCACCTGAGCTCACCTGCAAGCACGGACTGGAGGCCTGAATGTCGTCACCTGCGTCACCTGTCACCAGCCCGTCCTAACGTGTATCTCACAGATGACTTAACCTGTGCGACCTGCACGTCCTCACGTGTGTTATACAGATAACTTGTGTCACCAATATATCCTCACCTGTGTCTCATGGATCACTTAACGTGTGTCACCTGGGTCCCCGGGGACCAGATGCCATGCCTAGAGGAGAGGAGGAGGACTTTTTCTGCTCCCGTTTCCTGTGCCCACTCGTCCACTGTGGAAATGAAGGAAGCAGGGGCCCATAGGCACCTGCAGGGTCCAGGCATCAGGCCTGTCTAGGTGGTGTGTGGTCTGGGCAGGCTGCAAAGGCTAAAACAGCTCATCACAGCAAGAGTGTTTGCTGGCATGGCTGTCTGTCTGTCTGTCTCTCAGTCTCTCTTTAGATGTAAATGGCCTGGCAGTCTTGTAGCTGCAAATTCCTTTGCAGGAGTGGACGTCCACACCACGGCCCGTCCTGGGCTGTGGGCTCCAGGTCCTGACTGACCACCCCTGCAGCCCCACACTTCAGGCCATTTCCTTCACATCTTGTGCCTTCTGTGAAGAGACACTATCATAAAAGCTAAGCAAAGGAAAAGAGAAGTGGGGAGCCAGACCCTGGCTTGCGAGCAATATTTCATTTTCAGACAACTAAGTAGAAACACTTTGAAACTATCTAAACTGTCTGAAATTATAACATGTAATTCATAGGAACTTTTGCCCTCTGCAGTGACAAAATATTCATATCTAGGTTACTGATTATGCCAAGATATGAAAGGATGGAGGGCGGAGTAAAGTAAGATTCCTAGTAAATGATAAACTGTATTTGCATATTAGATAAGGAAATGATTGTATCTTATGTCACCTTGGAGACAGAGGGTTCAAGTGATGGAAATAGAGGAAAGTTCTAACTTGTAAGGCTCTGAATGAACACCAGAGGTTGAAGGGGTCAGCCTTGGCCTCATTGAAAAATGCTACGTTTGAAACGTATGTGCTTGAGAAAGCCAGCAGATGGCAGCTGGGCTGGCCCCCACTGACATTCTTACTCAGAGGTCAGGCTGTGACTGTCTACATCAACCAGTGACAAAAGACCAGAGAGAAAAGGAAGGTAGGACTTACTGCCCAGCCAAGGACCAGGGAGAAGCAAAAGCACAGGACCACTAATTCTCATGCTGACCCCAGGTGACCCCCCGGGATGCGCTCTCCCAGTATGTAAGAGTACACGGGCCCTCACTTCATGCACCACAGTCAAAACTCTGACCCAGTGGTTCTTTCTTGTTTTAATTGGCGGCAGTGTTGAAGGTGGAAGGGGAGACAAAACATGCTACCCCCACGGATAAGAGAACACAAGGCCAGGATCAGTCAGGGAACAGCCATGGGTTCCACAGTCAAAATGACTTTTTCCTCCGTGAAGTCCAGGACTTACGGGTTAACAAACACGGCTCACCGTCTGGCCTGAGAGGCCACACTTAAACTATGGGCCAGTGTGGAAAGTCTTAAGTCTTACCTACTGAAGGAAGGAATGAATGAGTGAATGAATGAGTGAATGCTGGGGCTTTCGCTCAGTGGCAAATCACCTACCTAGCATGAACAAGGGGTTAGGGTTTAGATCAGTCGATGGAGTGCTGCTTTGCATGCTCTGAGGCCCTGGGTTCCATCCTCAGCACCACAAAAATGAGAGAAGGACATGGCAATCCACTTCTGAAACAATCCCAAAAGAATCAGCCATCGAAAACCCTACAAATAGCAGAGAAGCACTGACATAGAGCCAGGCATGGCACAGTGTCAGGAGTGTTTCATTCTGTTGTACACAGGGTCACTACAAGTCAGACCCTATTCAATGGCACTTAACAACAACAGCATACAGAAAGCTCTGGGTTTGATCCCCAGCACTGCAATAAATCAACAAATAAATAAATAAATAAGTGAGTAAGTGAATGAACTGGTAATATACAAAGCGTGTGTGTACAAATGATCTCCCTATCACAATTCCAGAGGTAGTATTTATAATAGTAGACTTAAGAAGAAAAGATTATTTTCCAGGTGGTCTTCAAAAAGCTGAAGGTGTGGCTCAGCAGTAGAGCACTTGCACAAAACCAAACACACAAGCAAACAAGACTTAATCTTGAGGCAGGAGATGCCTCGCAAGTTCAAGGAAGATTATGCATAGAGGTAAACCAGACTGGAAGTAGAGTGGACAGGCTTGGGTAGTTTAGCAACCTCACTCTTGACAAATATTCCTCCCCGCGAGTGCTAGATGAAACAGCTGCTGGCCGAGGTGGCCTGTGAGCACAAGAACTTGCATGTCAGACCTGGAACTGTCTCAAATGTCTGTCTCAGGGGTTCCAGAGACTTCTGCCGTGACAACAGCTTGCTGGCTGAGAGATTTCAGATATGTCTGGGACCACAAACCTTTCCTCACAGATCCACTTTGTAAAGATAGTGTAGATCTGAATGCAACTGTTTGCTAAGGGCATGAATCTCAGGTGCAAAAGCAGTTGATGTTGACTGCTTCCAGAGTCCCACTGCTGGGGAAGTAGACATGGAGGAAACCCAGAGCATTCTGAGATTAAAAACAGGAAATGGGTGAATTCAGTGCCCCTTCTGGGAAATGATGAAATGAAATGTGTTTCAACCTTAAGGTGTAATCATGCAAACTTTAATTTATCAAGGTTATTAAGCCATATGACTTCTCATCAAGATAAGTGACCTTTTACACTCAAAAACGCTGCTCCTAGTTCAGCCTGCTCCTCCAATACTGTGGCAGGTCAACGAAAAAAAAAGGAAAACCCTCCACCAGATGGATTGACACAGTGTCTGCAACAATGGGCTTAAATATAAATAAGATCGTGTGCCTGGCACAGAATTGAGAAGTGTTTTGATCTGCTGTGCATAGGGTCGGTATGAGTCAGACTCGACTAGACAGCACCTAACAACAACAATAATGTTTAAATCCACATCCCCACTTACCATGTTGCTCTTGTTGTTATGTGCCATTGAGTCAGTATCCGACTCATAGCAACCCTCTGTGCAACAGGGGAAACACTATTGTCAGTGCTTCTCTGCTGTTCATAGGGTTTTCAATGGCAGATTGATTTTTGGGAGGGGGTTGCCAGGTCCTTCTCCCAAGCCTTCAGCATCTGATGTTCCCAGGCGGTCTCCCATCCAGGTACTAACCAGGCCTGACCCTGCTTAGCTTCCAAGATCTGACAGGATCGGATGCCACAGGGCTATGGCTGCAGAACCACTTACCATAAGAACTATATTTTTTAAAAGTGGTATCTAATGGAGAACTACGATACAGTCAGTGTTTCAGTGATTTCAAACCAAACCTTACCAAGTTCATAATTCTTTGGTTGTCACTGTTTTATTCAGAGATGTTATTACACAAATGGAATTAAACTGGGGTTACTGTGTTGAAACAACAACCCTTAAGCTAGAAAGTGCTCCTCATATTTGCAAAGCAGGTTTTAAACTGGTGAATGTGCCAAACAAAAAAGTACATCCTGCTTGCTTGGTCCTTAGCCCCAGGCCCAGCTGCCCTCGATACCACCTGTGCCTTAACTGCTGACGCCCCTTGTGCAGGATGAAGTGGCGTGCAGAGCCTAGCCTGCCTGGCAGTCCCTTTTCACGGATTGACACCCGGGGCAGTTGGACAAATCATACCAAAGATATACACTTATGAGTAACAGATGCAAATGAGAAGGAATGAAAGAACAGAAATGATGGGAAGTCTAACAGCATAAATATGTTCACACTTCAGTGACAGATCTCTAACGGTCAGGAGGGAGGCAGAGTTAGCTGTGGGCAAGGTTAGCGCATCTCTTGGCATCCTGAGTGATTGGCACTCAATACACCCTCTTGGTGGCCTCTGCAACCTGTCTGAGGATGGAGCAAACCTTCCTTCAAGGTTGGGGAGCGGGTAGGAGCTGCTCTTGGTCCAGAAATGCTACTTTGTCACTGCACTAAATCCCCAGATAGGCACTGCAAACCAAACTTTGCATCTGCACCATGAAAGTCAGGGGGTGGAGGGCAATGGTGGGGGGAACGGCTTGCATGTCTTCCTGGGAAATGGAGTCAAGGACCAGGGCTATGGGTCAGGGAGATGATGTACAGAACACATGGGCACTGCCCAGGTGTGTATTCCAGGCTTTCAGACCACAGTGCTCCAAGACAGATGCAGAGAGGGGCAGGTACTTAAAGCCACATCATGGCCAACAGTGGGCCCAGGATTCCAACCCCGGCCTGTCTCGTCACCCTGGTCCCCACTACTGGGTCTTCCTGTCTCTGCTGAAACCCATCTCCTGATATGTGGATCATTAGATCGGCCTCACGCATGGCTTCTCACACCTAAATCTGGTGCTTTCAACCCTGTGGCTTTCTGAATGAATTTCTGAAACAGACAAGCTGTCTTGGTCTTCTTTCCAGAGCCTGGACTCAAATGGCACTCGAGGGGCTCCATATGCCCTGATTCATATCTCACAAACTCCACTGTGTGTCTTTTCTGTGTTTGTTTTCAAAGTGCTAGGGATTATACCCAGGGCCCTGCACATGCTAAGCGAGTGTTGTACCACTGAATAACCCCGCAGCCACTGAAACAGGTCTTAAAATAAAAGAATTAGCATTCTCAGTGTGATGGGGTTCTTGGTAAAGCCAGTAATAGAAGAAATGCTCCCACTAGGCATCATTTTGGGGTGGGAAAGCTGCTCCCAGTGACTCTCCAGCCTATTTCGCATTACCTCCACCTCTGGCCCAGCTTATGCACTGGGCAGCTCTTACTGCCTACCGAATGGATTTAGGGGAGGTCACCTCTACAGCCAGCCCTCCTTAGGGACTGCCTCTCAGCCCACTCATAAACCAAAGCCCTGCCATTCTTGAAGGTACAGAATGAATATCCATCATTATCCTCTAAAAACCCTACACACATCTCATGAAAACTGACCTTTTCCCTTGCTTGTTGTGTGGATGTTTATATTGCTCCTGCAGCATTCTGTACATTCTAACTCCCCAGGAAACTCAGTCTTATTCATCAGTAAATATTTCATGAATGAAACTAGACTGGTGAGGATATGCCAGAGCTCAGCATATCACTCAGCCAATACTTGTTCTTGCAATGGCCACAAATGTCATGAACACATAGGCTTCAACTATGAAGTGGGAGCAATAAGAGTCCAAAGAATCAGAAAATTTGTGATTTGAAGATTAGTAAATTAATCACCTTAATTTTATAAACTAACTAACCGCATGATCAAGCAGGAGGTCTGACAAATCTATACAGAGAATGTCATCTCTACGTCATGCCAGGGCCTTGAGCACATGCTGGGAATGTGCCTCATCTGTGAAGCAGAAGGAGCGACACTTACCCAGGGCAAGGCTAAGTTAGGTTAGCTGAATCCCACATGCCCCGCGCACACTCTCTCTCCAACTGCCTGTACATTATTCACCTCTCAGCATCTTTACTGTATGGATCTGGTGCATTTTATTATGTGAGTGGGCACTGTTACCACACAAAATAATAAATCATTCACTGAAGTTGTTCCATCCCATCTTAGGTTCTGTCTGGTTCATTTTCCTCCATGTCTGTCTACAGAAGTACTTTTGACTATGCCCACATCTGGTTTATCGGTCCAGTTGGTTCATTTTGGAAACAAAATGGAGCCCTGTCTCATTTTTTGAGTGGGAAGGGCCTCTGTGGTGCTATAGATGACATCCACAGTCTCAAAACTGCTGTCTCAAAACCATTGCATCCTTTTTCTAATCTTGGTACCATACTGATAAGGAAACAGTACCTTATAAAGGTATTTACCTCAAAGAATGTGCCAAAATAACTGTTTATTAAGGTACACATCCCACTCTCATTTTTCTTTTTGAGGTGAGAATTTTGCTAACAGTCCATTTGTGAGGCATCTCATGAAATCAGTAATCAGCAAACCTCTCTCAGCTAGGACTCACATGGATTCTAAAAAAGTCAGATGTCATTTCTAGAGGTAGTGATTTAAGACTTCAAAGAATTTATTTTTCTGAAAAACTTCAACAGTGAATTTCCATCACTATTTAACAATTGTGAAGATGTGGCTGATTGATAGGAAATCAAACAAGGGAACTCTGGCCAGGCATGGCGGCTTATGCCTGGAATCCCAGTGACTAGGGAGTTGGGGGCAGGAGAATCATACGCTTGAGGTCAAAGGTAGTCTGCACAAATGTCTCAAAATAAAAAAAATAAGAACATGGGCTGGTGGTGCAGCCTAGTTGTAGAGTACTTGTGAAATATGCACAAGGCTCTGGGTTCAACCCCTAAGTACAAAAACCCCCAAAACAAAAAAACAGATACCCTCTTGGAAATGCCCCTGGCCTACTGTAGGAGCATGTTATAAATTTCATTATTCTTTCTAAATATATATATATATATATATATATATATATATATATATATATCTCCATCCTTTGATTACAGTAAAACCTTCCTCCCTCCCTCCCAAGTCATATTCTTTTATGGATCTTGGACAATGAGCCTTCCTGGATAGCAGAATCAGCGGGGAGAAGGGGTAGGGGATTCAATAGCAAAATGGCAATTTTTTTTTTTTTTTTTTGGTGGTACTGGGGGTTGATCCTGGGGCCTCACGCCTGCATGCTTTGCAAGTGCTGGACCACTGAGCTGCACCCCCAGCCCTTTTATTTTTTTTCCTTACTTCCTGAGACAGGGTCTCACTAAATTACATAGACTTCCTCTAGTCTCGAACTTGCAATCCTCCTGGCTCCGCCCCTCCCAAGCCGCTGGGATTACAGACGTGTGCCGCCACCACGCCCAGCTAAAATGGCAATGTTTAACACAAACCATAAGTAAGAGTTGCATAAACAGTCACCGAAAGAGCTGCCCATATCTTATTACTATAAGTACACTTTCTACCTGGCTCCCCCTTTGACATAAGCTAAGAAATCTCAGAGCCTTTACCATCTGCCCTTAAGTGAGTCCCTGAATCATGTGGCATAACACCAAACACTTCAACAGTGCTCCTGAAAACCTGGATTTCGGGACATGACTGGATTGCTTAGAGATACTACTTCTAGTAACTAAAGTAAAAATTAAAATCAGTTGGAAACCTGATAGAAAAAGCAAACTGTAAGACTGGCTTCACCAGAGTAAGGCAGAACTGAAGGAGTATTTCCATGGTGGAGCATTTCCACAGCCATGGTGGACATTTTTCTCCTTTTCCTTATGTACATGGTATGGTTTTTACTCCCCTTAAAGAACTTGCAAAAGTTTAGATGCCAATGGTTTAAAACATGTGGCAATGTCATCTTGTGGGCCTAGCATCTTGTGTATTGGCCCCTTGTTAACTGAACCATCCTCTGATGGTACATGGCTACAAACTGCCTTTCCATCAGAAGGGCCAGACACTAATCACTGCATTCAACAAAAGCAGCCATGAACTTCAGTGCCCGGAGCTAAACATTTTCATTAAATATTTTAAGTGAACCAGAATTGTTGGTGGAAATGGTTTATTCTACATTTCCTTTCTATCTTTGCTCTTTCTATCATTTTCTTCTCTGTCTGCACAAATGATTTAGTCCCTGGTCCTCACGCCTATGTAACAGAAGTTTGGTAAAAATATTTCCATGGACAAATGTTAGAAAGGAGGGAAGTCTCAACACCCAGGAGGCTAAGGCAGAAGGATTGCTGCAAGTTTGAGGCCAGTCTGGGCTACAAAGGGGGAGAGTGTCTCAAAAAAAAAAAAAAAAAAAAAAAAAAAAAAAAAAAAAAAAAAAAAAAAAAAAAAAAGAAAAGAGAGAGAGAGAGAGAGAGAGAGAGAGGAAGTAATGGAGGGAGAGGGCAGGAGAGGAATGAAGGAAGGGAAGAGGGAAAGAAGGGACAGAAAGAAAGGGAGGGAGAGATGAGGGAGGGATAAAAGGAAGGAAAAGAAAGGGGAAGTATAGAGAGAGGGAAGAAAAAGAAAGAAGGAAAGATAAAGGAAGGAAG
>VMDO01016199.1:0-48594 GCA_007922755.1 Pedetes capensis | reverse complement strand
TCCTCCTCCTCCTCCTCCTCCTCCTCCTCCTCCTCCTCCTCCTCCTCCTCCTCTTCTTCCTCTTCTTCTTCTTCTTCTTCTTCTTCTTCTTCTTCTTCTTCTTCTTCTTCTTCTTCTTCTTCTTCTTCTTTTTTGTGGTCCTGGGGGTTGAACCCAGGGCCTCACGCTTGCATGCTTTGCAAGTGCTGGACCACTGACTGCACCCCCAGCCCATTTTTTCCCCCTTTGAGACAGGGTCTCCCTAAGTTACACATACTGCCTCTGGTCTCAAACTTGCAATCCTCCTGCCTCCGCCTCCCGGGGCACTGGGATTACAGGCATGCACCACCGCACTCGGCTTTCATTTGACATTTTGTAAGGAAAGCAAAACTTTGGACAGTTTTGCAGCTTCTTTAGCTGCAAACAGAAGCTCAGTGAAGAAATGATGGTATCCAGACCAAGATACTGGCCAACATGGCATCTTCACCCCTTCCCCAGGTAGGACGCGTGTGGGCCCCTGCCTCGGGTGGGCAAGGGGGCGTGGCTGCCGCTGCTGTCTTTCTCCCCTCTCCTATTCTCTGCTGTTTCTATTCCTGCCTAGGCTGAAATGAGAGTAGACAGGGGAAGAAATTTTCTTTTGAACCTGTGCTGTCCTAATTTGGTTGCACCTCTGGCCTGACACGGTTAGAACCAGCCCTCTTTCCTGGCCCTTCAGATGAACCCGCATTAGCTGTGCACCATGGCTCAGAAAGGTCTCTCCTGGGGCTGGCTCCCCCTCAGCCCTGGCCATCTAGGCATCTAGCGCCCATGTTCACAGCATTCTCCCTGTTGGAAGGCTTTCATCCTTGTTGGTTATTCTCCTTGGGTAGAACTGGAGTCTCTAGGTGATCTTCCCACCGCAAAGTTGAAGACCTATCTGGCTCATTTTTATTGTGCCTCCAAAACCGCTCAACATTTTGAGCCTCCTGCTGGTCACTGTTTCCCCAAATGCCTGGAGCCCCACAGACACTGTAAACTCTTCCTTAAAGACTCTGCTGAGCCAAATGGAGGCAAAGAGGCAGATGCCCTTTACCATCTGTGCTGGGAAGGAGAGGAACTCACGCCCTTTACCATCTGTGCTGGGAAGGAGAGGAACTCACACCCTCACCCTTCTCTGTACAAATCCTTCTGACAAGTCATCTTGGCTACAATTTTTCTCTGGTCTTCTATATTCTCAAACTGTTGTTGTTGTTGTTAGGTGCCGTGGAGTCGGTATCCAACGCATAGCAACCCTCATAGGGTTTTCAATGGCTGACTGTTTTGGGATTGCCTTGGGAGTGGATTGCCAGGTCCTTCTCCCATTTTTGAGGTGCTGGGAATTGAACTCGGGACCTCAGAGACTGCAGCGCAGCGCTCTACCAACTGAGCTAAATCCCAGCCCTCTCAAAGTGTAGGAGGGCATTTATGAACAGGTGGGAATTAGTTCTCCAGGATCTACTCTGAAGATTCCTCCAAAGGAGGAGGAAATCGGTCTCACACACTGTGATTACCTCCTTTGCACCTCATCCTGGGGCCTCTATCTAAACTTCAATTTTAACAAAACAGGTTGCCATATGCATTTTCAATTGCTAATAAAAATGAAACAAGGGTTAGGACTGTGGCTACATGGTGCAGCACATGCTGTACCCAGCATGCTGAAGGCCCTGGGTTTGATCTCCAGAAACACAACAAATTTAAAAAAGAAAATATTTACGTGGATGCAGTGGTGTGGGCACATAGTCCCAGGCAGTTAAGAAGTAGAGGCAAGAGATCACTTGAGTCCTGAGTTCAAGGCCTACCTGGGCAACATAACAAGAGCCCCTCTCAAAAAACAAGCAGAGCAGTTCAAAATGGCTTCCACGTGAAGAGAATTGGTTGCTCACATCACTGTAACAGTCAGAGGCCACAGTGTTCAGTTTCCCTGTGGATTCTCTCAGCTCTGCCTCTCTCCAGGCTCACAAGGTGGCTGCCTGCAGCAACTTGGGTGTGTGCTTCCTGTTCAAATCCAGGGATGTCTCCTCCCCCAACCACTGAACAAGAGTCCTGGGACTTACTCCCTTTTGATACGATTAAACAGCTAAGGCAAGTCGGTCCTCCAAAGCACCACCTATCTCCAGGGGTGAACCATGTGCTAATTGGCTTAACCTGTGGTTGGTGCCAACCCTGCACCAATCCCTATGGAAGACAGATGTGTTATCCTGACTGACTGAAACCTGTGGGGACCCATTCCTGGGATTGGTGGTGATGGTGGTGGAACTGGGCTCAACTTTATCAAAATATCTACTTGTGTAACCAGAAGGAAGGGTGGGAATGGCAGTTCAGACAGCAACTACCACTACCCAAAGGACACCTTCCTCAAACATCTCACTTTGTCCCCACATACAATGTGCTTTTGTGCCACTGAAATATTTTATACCCACAACACAAACACAATTGTGTCCATAGAGGAGCTTATTTTGAATTGGAGCTGACTTCTCCATGAGGAACAGGAGGCATAGTGGCTAGTGCCCATGATATTTTTGGGGACCCAAGAACATGTTTTCATTTCAAGTGAATATAAAACAAGAAAAAAAAAAAACCTTTTAGGGCAAAGAAAATGTTTTCCTAAACAATTATATTTATTGTAAATATATTTATATTTATAGCAATACAAGTATGAAATATAATTCTTGTTAACTTTTTATGGAGGAAAATGCTCATCAAGGCAGAAATGTCTAGGGCCCCTGAAAGCCATTGTGCAGCACTATTTATCTGCAGTTTTGCTTTTACTGGCTTTAGTTATCCCTGGTTCGATACCGTAAATACATGGAAAATTCCAGGAGCAAACAATTTATAAGTTTTAAATGTTTATTACAGTATATCATTATTGTTGTTGTATATTATTATTTCCTACTAAGAAAAGAAATAAATTTTATGTAGCAGTTTATCTACTCAAGCAAAGTCGGCAGTGACTTGGGGGTACTCCCACAACGCAGGAGGAACCGATGGAGGTCCTTGGGGGTAGCTTTCTTCCCAGCAGTGCGGCCAGGCCCTTTGTGGTGCGGCTCTTCCCTTTCCCTCCTGATCAGTGGTGTTTTGAAGCCAAGGCCTGGGGCAGCTTTCTGGGGAAGTCTGTCTTTATCGCCCTGAAGAAAGTTTCTGGCCCTGGGTGAATGGCTCTCTGGTGCAGAGAGGCACTTCCACGCTTTCTAGCAACACTATTGCTCACGCCGGCTTCTGCAACTTTTTCCTTGCCCTGCGAGTCTGCGTGATTCCGGGCTCTTTTCTCCAGAAATGAAAATGCACAAGAACGGGTGACGAGGTAGCTCCCCACCAACCTCTTTTTTTTTTTTTTTGTCTACCTCAAGAAAACTGGGCCCTGAGGAGCAGAGAAACAAATCAGAGCAGGGGAAACAAAAGTAGTGCTGCCAATACTGCAATCCTGACCACAGTGCATGCCCGGGAGCTCGTTTGTTGTTAGATGCCCTGGAGTCAAATCCGTCCCCAAACGACCCTCACAGGGTTTTCAACGTATGATTGTTTCGGGATTGCTTCGGGAGTGGATTGCCACATCCTCCTCCCTTTTTTGCGGTGCTGGGGATCGAACCGAGGTTCCTCAGAGCTCGAGGAGATGCGAAGACTCTGGATCTGCACCCATCGCCTGAAGCAGGATCTGTGATGGTGGGGCCCAGCAAACTCTATTAACCAGCTCCACAGGTGATTCCTAAGGAAGCCAAAGTTGGAGGGGGCAACAGCATTGAGGGGTGGGGCCGTGGGAAGCACTGCGCTCCTTACGCTTCCATCTCCCTGGAGTTCGGCAGTGTATTCGCTGTGATTCATCATCGTGAAGTTCTAGGTGAGCGGCTGTTAACTTAATTGGGACCTGCAACTTTCTCAGTGACAGCGCTCCTCCCAGGGAAGGTGGTGAATAACCCTTCCTGCGCAGGCAACCCACGCTTTCTCGCCGAGGAGCCCTCAATTCCAGCAGCAACCTTCAATTTCTTTCCAATAGAAAACTCGACGCAGGCGCAGTGACCACCGGACCCCGCCCAGCCCGACGACGAGCGTGCGCATCAGACCTAGGCTCCGCCCCGCCTCCGCGCACGCGCAGTCGCATCTTTCCCTTGGCGCTCCCGGGCGCGGGCGATTTGTAAATAATGGCGGGCGCTTGGTCGCCGGGTAGCTGCCGCGGATGCTCGTCTGTCTCCTGCGTGTGTAACCGCAAGGGCAAGCGGAGCGACTCCTCGCTGCTGGGCAAGCGGCTCTCCGAAGACTCGAGCCGCCACGAGCTGCTGCAGAAGTGGGCGAGCAAGTGGAGCTGCCTGAGCGGGGACGAGTCGGAGGCGGGCGCCGAGGGGGCGCGCGGGCCGGCGGCCCCCGAGGAGAGCCCGCTGGTGTTCCTGTGCTCGGGCTGCCGGCGGCCGCTCGGGGACTCGCTCAGCTGGGTGGACTGCCAGGAGGATGCCAACTGCATCTTGCTGCGCTGTCAGTTCGGGCCGGGCTGGGTCGGGGGGCGGTGTGTGTGTCTTGGGGCTGCCGCCTTCCCAGGGGGCAGCGTCTGGGCGCCCCCAGGGGAAAAGAGGGGGTCTTTGGGGCTGCCATGTTAGGTGCCATCAAGTCGGTATCCGACTCATAGCGACCCTACGTACAACAGGCAAAACACTTTATCAGTGCTTCTCTGCTGTTCATAGGGTTTTCAATGGCGGATTGATTTTTGGGAGTGGGTTGCCAGGTCCTTCTCCCAAGCCTACAGCACCTGGTGTTCCCAGGTGGTTTCTCATCTAAGTAACCAGGCCCGACCCTGCTTAGCTTCCGCGATCTGACGGGATCGGATGCCACAGGGCTACGGCTGCCTAGGGACTTTAAAAACAAAAACCAGAGGTGGTAAGCTGTCCCAGGAAAAGGGGAGGAGAAGGGTCACCCCTGCCTTTGGGGTCAAGAGTAAAGAAAGGGTCGTTTACTGGGGTCCCTCATCCCGGAAGAGCATCTGTAGAATCAGCATTGTGGTGGGCATGAGTCGGAAACAAGTGACCACGTGTTTGTGGTGTAGCCTGGCCAGTACAGGAATTGTTGTTGTTAGGTGCGGTCCAGAGGGTGTCCGACTCATAGCGACCCTATGTACAACAGGTGAAACACTATTGTCAGTGCTCCTCTGCCATTCATAGGGTTTTCAGTGGCGGATTGGTTTTTGGGAGTGGGTTGCCAGGTCCTTCTCCCAAGCCTACAGCATCAGGTGTTCCCAGGCAGTCTCCCATCCAAGTACTAACCAGGCCCAACCCTGCTTAGCTTCCAAGATCTGACAGGATCCAACACCACAGTGCTACGGCTGCAGGCGTACAGGAATTAGTGGACTGTTTGTAAATGATATTGTTGATAGTTTATTTAAGAAATTACGCTTTTCAGCCGCGTGCGTCCTGCAGGGGTATCGAGATTGATTTCTCAGATCTTAGTGGCTCTTTGAGCAGAGGCCTTTAACAGTCTCAAGTGTTACCACCATAGCATTGACAAGACACCATGCTATGTGGTGACGGGAGGAAACTTAAATGCACTAAACAGCCCCATGAAAATTAGAAAGGAGTTCTAACTTAATCCTGCCTCTGCAGTTACTTGTATGTTTACAGTGTTTGCCAGAATTTATCAAGGGGTGAAGTGGTTCATGTATATTTTTCTGAATTGATGTAAAATGGATATTATTTTGGACTTAATGGTTTTCAAGATGAAGTTAATGCTCTGTTTGGATTCTGTAAATATTTTGATGGCATAAATTCACCATCAGTTTACTAACCACTGTGGATGCCTTCCTAGGTATAATACTGGGTATGAAGGAGGAAAACAGTTTTCACTAGTTAACTGGAACTTTCTGAGACCTGCTGTTTTCTATAAGGATGCATCAGTTCATTAAGAATTATTGCTGAGTCCCTTTTCAGTAACAGCATACATTTCTCATAGCAATTGCTTGGGCCTACACCTTTGTACCTATTAAGCAATGAAAAAGCATGTAAAAGTAAAAGGAACTTATCCAGTGGTCCCCACACTTTCATAGTCTCACAGTTACACATATATTCCCATTTATACTTCCCACTTATGTTCCGTGAATGTATGAACATATTTAAATATGTAAAAAATTGTAAAATATACTCAATATTCCTATTCTTAAGACTGAATGACCATATTCCTATCCTTTTTTTTTATTCCACTCATATTTTTAATATTCTTCCATGTTAGTGAATACAGATACACTTCACTTCTGGCAGCTATTTGGTGTGGCGTTACTGGGAGGCAGTGTAGCCTGGTGGTGGAGGCGCTAACTGCTTGTGTTGGAATTGTGGCCTGCCGCTCACCAACTGTGTATCTTTCAGCAAGCTATTCACCCTCTCTGCATAAGTTTCCTCTTTAAAACTGGGATAATACATGGGGTAGTGGTGAGAATTGAGTTAATGTGTGCCGTGTGCTCAGAATAAGTAGGTGATTTCTCAAATGAGGGTACTGTTGATCCAGCCCGTCTGCCTCTAATGACAGAGCCGTGGTCTGTTTCCAGCATTGCCCACATTATAACAGCATTGACTTGGGTTGAGATTTTTGATACCATAGGAGAAGCCCTTTCTTGTAGTATGTGGGTTTATCTTGCTTATAGCTTTTAAAGAAATAACATGTTAGCTGGGCGTGGTGGTGCCCGCCTGTAATCCCAGCGGCTTGGGAGGTGGAGCCAGGAGGATCGCAAGTTCGAGACCAGAGGAAGTCTGCTTAACTTAGTGAGACCCTGTCTCAGAAAGTAAAGAAAAAAATAAAAGGGCTGGGGGTGCAGCTCAGTGGTCCAGCACTTGCAAAGCATGCAGGCGTGAGGCCCCGGGATCAACCCCCAGTACTACCAAAAAAAAAAAAAAAAAAAAAAAGAAATAACATGTTAAATCTTTTTTTTCTGTTCTTATAGCTTTTTCTGTCTTTTACCACAGTGTACTGTTTTCTTTGTTTTGTTTTTTATATATAAAATACCACTATTTCTGTTGTTTTAGAGTTTTTTTAAAAAATACCAGGGGTTTTTACATTTTAAAAACTATATATGCCAGTATCTTGATTTATCAACTCTAGGTAATTTGATTCACCTCCACTCCCATGAAAGACACCCCCCAAAGGAAGCCTCTTGTATTAATTTCTATTCCCTCCTGCCGCAACTTAAGTTAATTACTGTTACTTTGTCCAAGTTTGTAACATTTACATTTTTTTTTTCTGGCCCTGGAGGTTGAACCCAGGGCCTCGCGCTTGCATGCTCTGCAAGTGCTGTACCACTGAGCTGCACCCCCAGCCCATTTTCTTACTTTTTGAGACAGAGTCTCACTAAATTATGCCGATTGCCTCTGGTTTCGAAGTTGTGATCCTCCTGCCTCTGCCTCCTGAGTCATTGGAATTATAGGCATGTACCACCATGCCCGGCAACATTTACATTCTTAAACAATTTTTTCTTTCTTTTTTGAAATGAGGTCTTGCTATGTTTCCCCAAGCTGGCTTTTAACTTATCATCATCCTGCCTCAGCTTCCCAAGTAGCACCGTCACCCTCAGCTCAGCATTTACCTTCTATTCCGTAGCTACTGTCATTTAGCCTTAACAAAATGTTTATATGAATGTATTTTTCACCTCCTGTAGTTTTTCTTAATGTAAGAAACTTAGTAGCTTTCCCATTCCTGAGTTGTTTGTTTGATTAATTACTACCAGTGGTCTTCTCATCCCCAAGAAAACTTCAGTTTTGAGTGCTTGAAAGTATCTGTTATTTTTACACATGCGTACTAACTTCGATCCTGCTTTTTGCTTTTTCCAGGGATGAAGCAGCTAGTGCACAGGGCCACAGGCTTGTGTGGCCCAAGTGTAGAATAAAGACAAGGTGAAGGAAGAAAGGAAGGAAGGGGTCAGGGAATTCAGGACTTGTAGGCTGTTGCAAAGAATAGAAGTCTTTTCTAGTGAGTGAAAAGTTTAAGCAACCATAGAAGGGAGGTGGGTAGTCAGTGCCATAGTAGGTCTGTACTACCCATGCAGTGTGGTCCAGGCAAGAGATGGTGTTGATGGTTTGGGCCTAGAGTAAGATTTGTGTAGTAGAGCTTGCCTAACATGTGCAAGGCCCTGGGTTTGATCCCCAGAACTGCAAAACAAACAAATCCAAACAAGGATGACAACCCAGTGGGTAGATGGAGGTGGGATTTACTGAGTTAAGGTAGACTGTAGAAGGAAGTGAAATCAAGACTCTGTTGTGGCCATTTTACATCTGATGTACCTTCTTCATTTCCTCTTCTGGGAGTGGTTGCTGCTGCTCCTGGGGTCTAGCTATGTCTGGGACGTGTTTAAGTAATAGATGTTTGGCTGGGATGCTGAGGGAGTTCTTAGCTTTAGAGAAGTGACCTCAGTGTTTGGGATCTGGAGATGTTTGTGTTGGCTTTTAGCATGTTCTTTGATTTTGATCCCAATTTCACTGCACCTGGCAGATAGTCATTGTATTCTGTCACTTGATGTTCTCATTGACCCAAGTTCTGTTGACTGAATTTTCCCCTCAAATTTTATTCATTTGTATTAATGTTACTGCTTTTCAGGGAAAAGAATGAAATAACTCTTACCCATCTTTTCCCAGAAGACTGCTGTGCATTTAGTTTTTGAGACACCCATGTGTGTCTATGTGTAACTTTGGGCTCTTATTTATTCTAGCATTCTGAGTTCCAAAATAAAAGTTAGGTTAAAAGTTCTAAGGGTCTGCATATATATTATAAACCACATTAATAAGGCATTGTTATTTTCTTTCCAGGTGTTTCCTGTAATGTTTCAGTGGATAGTGAACAGAAACTATCCAAACGCAAAGATGAAAGTGGTTGGTGAGTAAGGCTGCATCTGTGTGATTTACATCAGAGAAAATGTTTACCTTCACAGGAAAATCTTCCATCTTTGCCAGTGAGATTACTTGGGATAAAACTGTTTTCATGGGCATTGAATCCTTATAAAATGAGCCATTCACATACACCAGTTCTTCAGTGGAGGTGGTCCCCTTTAGATAGTGAAAATGGAAGTTTCTAAACTTTTATTTATTTACTTATTTTTATTTTTATTTTTTTGCGGTACTGGGGGTTGAACCCAGGGCCTTGCACTTGCATGCTTTGTAAGTGCTGGACCACTGAGCTGCACCCCCAGCTTATTTTTTTAACTTTTTTGAGACAGGATCTCGCTAAATCACACAGACTACCTCTGGTCTCGACTTGTGATCCTCCTGCCTCTGCCTCCCCAGCCGCTGGGATTATAGGCATGCGCCACCATGCCCGGTGTCGGAAGTTTCTAAACTTCTCAAGGCATGTTCTGATGCTCCCCTCTTGGGTTTTCAGGCTTGGTGCTGGTGAAGATTGAAATGAAGTGTGGAAGAAAATATTTGTATCGTAAAACACCAAAGTCAAAGGTGCCATAGACCAATGCTACCCATCTTTTTCATGTTGTAGAAAATGCTAATACACACGCACGCGACAAGGCTGTCTGTGGCCAGAAGCAGTCAACCCTGGGGGGCTGTAGCACTCTCAGGCCCTGTATGGCTACTGCAAGGGTGGAAGGCAATGATGTCTTGCCATACCTGTCCCCTATCAGCTGCAAGCAGCATCCTCAGCCAACCGAGTGGGAGTCTCTGCTTCATGTAATTGTTAACCCCAAATACAAAATGTATCTAAGGGATATGGAATAAGTTCAGGTGGTACACATATAAGCAAAAATTGGTAAGTGTAATTTAATGTGCATTAAAAATGTTTGCTGTTGTTGTTAGGTGCCATTGAGTTGGTATCCAACTCATAGCGACCTTCATAGGGGTTTCAATGGCTGACTGTTTCGGGATTGCCTTGGGAGTGGATTGCCAGGTCCTTCTCCCATTTTTGCGGTGCTGGGAATTGAACTCAGGACCTTAGAGACTGCAGCGCAGTGCTCTACCAGCTGAGTTAAATCCCAGCCATTAAAAATGCTAGTTTTTCATTTATTGTGTGTGTGTGGGTGGTGCTAGGTATCAAACCTAGGGCCTTGCACATCCTGGTCAAATGCTCTACCACTGAGCTACATCCCCAGCCATATACTTCAATTTTTAAAAAATTTATTCTAAGGAAGGTTAAATTGATAGCGATAGGCAAAATATAGGTTTGATAGAAATTGTGCTGTTGCCATATAAGAGATTAAACTTTGGAAAACTCAACTTATATATATATATCTCTTTTGGTCTTTTTCCATCTTCTTAAAAAGCCACCAGGTCTCAGTCATTGGAGCTCCACCCTCATGATCTTACCTAATCCTAATTACTTCCCAAAGTTTTCACCTCTGAACACCACAATAGGACTAAATTTCCACCCTCTTAAGACCTCACAGGGCTAGGATTTAGCTCAGTTAGTAGAGCACTGTGCTGCAGTCTCTGAGGTCCCGAGTTCAGTTCCCAGCACTGTAAAAATGGGAGAAGGGCGTGGCAATCCACTCCCAAGGCAATCCCTAAACAGTCAGCCACTGAAAACCTTATGAGGGTTGCTATGAGCCGGATACTGACTCGACGGCACCTAACAACAACAACAACAACAACAACAACAAGACCTCACAGGGAGAATTAAACACATTTTTCCAGCATGTGTTTGGGAGGACAAATCATTTGCATAGCATACGGGAATGTGAATGGGTTTATGTGTACTCTTTGGTGGAATGTAGGTTGATTTTGATACTTCAGGTTTAAACTGTCTTGTCTGTTGATCAGTGTATTTTGGAAGTTCAAGCTTCAGGGTTTTCTAAGTATTCTTTCCTGGCTGATAACACTTGTATTAGATATAAACTCACAATCTTGATAACTGTGTGTGGTGGGGATATGTAGTGTGGAGACTTGCACAGTCACTATTGGTAGTACAGGTAAAATTCCCCACTGGGAGTTTATTAAGATACTTTTACATTTCTTATGTAAAAGATTTTTTAAAAATCCTATAGAAGCTTAACATATAATCAGTGGCATATTATTTAGTGGTTATATCACCAGTGAAAACAATTTATCAGGTGGTGATCCATTTTAATCTTTGTTCTATGTGTTGCTGCAGTAATTAAAAATATCTCACAGTGTTTGAAGGTAAACAGGGTTATAATTTACAATATGCTTTTTGAGCCGTGAGTAGCTCTCTTTTGCTTCATAGCAGAAACAGACGTTTAGTGATAAGTGCCTCACATACCAAACCAGAATTAAAATGCTTTTGAAATAATAGCCAGACATGCTTCTAATCCTAGAGATTTAGGAGGCTGAGCAGGAGGATCTCGAGTTCAAGGCCAGGGGCAGCCTGTGCAATTTAGCAAGACTTGTATCAAAATTTAGAAAGGTACTGGGGTTGCAGCTCAGTGGTGCAACACTTGCATAGCATGTGCCAGACCCTGTGTTTAACCTTCTGGTACTGTACAAAAAAAGAAGAAAAATTAGAATTTTAAAGAAATCTTTTTTGTATAATTCACTACCAATACTAGATTGAAATCTGCAGTTGTCATTGGTTTGGTACATGTTGGGACTGTAATTTTAGTACAGATGTTTATAGAATGCTAAATTCAGATGGGACAATTCAGTAGGCTTTTGAGAGAGAAGAGTCTAAGTTGAATTTAAGGAAGACATGAATAGGTACGGAGAGAGTATGTTCACATACTCTCAACTGAGTTGAGAAGTATTTAGGATGAAGGAACAATTAGGTGAAGAAATAAGAATGGATCAATAAGTAAAATACTTATGGGTCAGTCACGTAGGCCCCGAGGAGAAGGTGTGTTAGTCCGCTGTTGTCACGGCAGCACAAAAACCACCCAAAACGAACATGTGGAGGAAAAGGCTTTTTGGAAGCTCACAATTAAAGGATTAGTCCATAATGTCAGCAAGGCATGGTGGTGGGGCAGGTCTAGGCAGTGTGCAGGGTCCGTGACCCACAACCTCATGGCATCCCCGGGCAGGAGGCAGAGGGAGCTCGTCCTACATAAAAACCTCCAGAGAGCTGTCCGCAGTGACTCCCTTCCACCAAGCTAGAGGCTGCCTCCCAAGGTTCCATACCCTCCCAGGATGGCACCAGGAGCTAGCGACCCAACATTAATGCACATGACCTTTGGGGGGCAGTTTGTGTTCAAACCATGGCAGAAAGTATTTGTGTCCAAGTATAATTTAAAGTGGGAGAAGGACCTGGCAACCCACTCCCAAAAATCAGTCTGCCACTGAAAACCCTATGAATAGCAACGAAGCCCTGACCATAGTGTTTCGCCTGTTGTACTTAGGGTCGCTATGAGTCTGACCCCAACTCGACAGCACATAACAACAACAATAAGTCAAAGGAAAAAAAATTCTCACAAATACAGAATGAACACTTGTCAAAGATTTATTTAACCACTTAACAAGGGAACCAGAACGGGGCAAAGTTGAGCCAGCAGAGGATACTGTATAGGACAAATCTACTTAATGTCTTCTAGGACAATACAACCTCAATGTTTGGGTTGTTTTTTCTACTAGCAGAAATCATTTGCATTTCTACAGAACTAAAATTACTTGCAGTTTATCAGTCTAGTTTCTGGAAGTCATCGTCTAACTATAGAGGATCTTTTTTAAGTAAGCAAACATTTCCCTTCCAGTAGAGCAGGGCTGGCAAACTATGAATACATTTTTATTGGAACACATATGATTCAGTCAGATATAGTCTATGACATTCTGTGCTGTGGTGGCAAAGTCCATTCTTGTGGCAGACACCAGAGGGCCTGAAAACCTAAACATTTTCTGACTCATCACAGAAATAATTGTTTACCTTAGCCCTAGAGTATTAAAGGGCTGGGATTTAGCTCAGTTGGTAGAGCACTGTGCTGCAGTCTCTGAGGTCCCGAGTTCAATTCCCAGCACTGCAAAAATGGGAGAAGGGCCTGGCAATACACTCCCAAGGCAATCCCAAAACAGTCAGCCATTGAAAACCCTATGAGGGTTGCTATGAGTCAGATACCGACTCGACGGCACCTAACAACAACAACAAAGAGTATTAAAGACACTTGGTATTCTTGTTAGTTGGACAAAGACATTAAAAAGACACGTGGACTGTTTTTGTTTTATTTCCAAGTTTTAGATAATTTTTCTTAATACCAGATTGAGGAGTTTACATTCTGGAAAAATACCACCTCAGTATCTTTTCTTGTCTTTTTTTTTTTCTAGTACTGGGGTGTTGAACCCACGACCTAGCACATACTTTGCAAGTGCTTTACCACTGGCTGCACCTCTAGCCCATTTTTATTTCATTTTGAGTCAGGTTTTGAGTCAGTCTCAGTACGTTACACAGGCTGCCTGTGGCCTTGAACTTGAGATCTTCCTGCCTGTGCCTCCCGAGACACTGGGATTACAGGAGTGTGCCACTGTGCCTGGCTTGTTGTTTTGTAAATATCCCTCATCATAGATGCCCAGTGCATTGTGACCTGGAGATGATTGTCTTTACATTTCTAGTGGAAGCGTCTTACCATATTTTTCCCTTCTTTACATATATGACTTAATATGGTCAGATAACATACTTTAGAATTTAAGTGACAGGATTTTATGGATTGTAGATTTTATGTTATAGATTATAACAAGGGGGTTTTATCACAAGTTGCTACTTTGCTCTAAAACAATGACATTTCTTTACTGCAGCATTCTTGAGACCTTGTACTGTACTGGCTGCTCCCTCAATCTTGGCTATGTATATAGATGCACTCCCAAGAATCTCGATTACAAGAGGGATTTGTTTTGCCTCAGTGTTGAAGCCATTGAAAGGTAGGTTTGACATCCAAATGACTACCTCATAACTGATTTCTCAGAACGTTTGTAGACAAATTGGTACAGAAACATCAAAACTAAATCAGCATTGTTTGGTTAAAATATATGTTTGAGTAATAATTTCTGACAGTAAAGCCAATGATTTGATATTGGATTTTTTTTTCTTTGACCTGATTTATTTGGTATTGGTAAAGGCAGACAATTACAAGAGAAAATGTGAGAAATTGTTTTGAAGTAAAAATATATTCAGTTGTTTTTAAACATTGTTGTTAAAGTTTTTTGGTTTGTTTTTTTGAGATTTTTGTTGTTGCTGTTGTTTATGTTTTTGAGACAGGATCTTGCTGTATAACCCAGGCTGATCTTAAGCTCACAGTTCTCCTGCCTTCCCCTCCAGAGTGCTAGGATTACAGGTGCGCACCAACATGCCCAACAAGTTTTTTAAAGCATTTATGGGTCAATATCCATCCCCAGTTATTAGCCTCCTAGAATATCATGAGGAAATAGGAATTTCAAAATTGAGTAGGAAAGAGGTCCCATTGGTATTATAGAAAACTAGAAATGAAAAGCCAGAAATACAAAGTCCAACTATTTCCTATAATAAAGAATTCTTTTTTTTTTCCAAAATGCATGGGAATGCCTCATTCTCTCAAGATTTCTAAAACGCGTAGGAAACAATGCAAACTATGGGCTGATGGTGGATATCAGTTAAATAATTTCAGATATCTTAATAACCTTCCAATTCACTGGCCTTTTTAAGTAGAAACACAAAATTAAATAAACCAGTTGATCCAATGCATTTTCACTTACCTTGGGAAAGAGATAATCCTCAAGACTTTGAGGATGCCAAGCAACCTTATATATCAGGATAGAACAATTGAAGAAGAAAAGTGCCTGTACTTTCATTTTTTGAAGTATCTTATCATGTCTGTTGAATTTCTTAGATTTTTCTCTTTAAAAAATTTTAAAACAGAATTATTTTTACTGTAAGTTTTTGTCAAGTTATTCCTTGATAACTAGAATTTTGCCACTTTTTCTGAAACTAGACAGGTCTAGATTAAAATTTTATAATCCAAAAACTTACAACAGAAGAATGGCATCACTAATACTGTTCCTTGTTATAAAGCATGTAGCCATGTCCAGACAGACATCTGTTTCGGCTTTAATATATAAGTAGAAGAACCAGGCCCAGACAAGTGCTCCCTTTATCTCTATGAGACTTTCACCAAGGTTGGTGAAAATTAATGAAGGGAAAGTACAAGTATAAAAAAGATATTGAAATTTTAGCTGGTCATGGTGGCGCATGCCTGTAACCCCAGTACTCTGGAGGCTGAGGCAAGAGGATTGCAAGTTTGAGGCCAGCCTGGGCTACATAGCAAGACCCTGTCCGAAAAAATAAAAATAAATAAATATGGAATTTTAGTGCAGTAGAGTTGTTACAAAACTTTAAAAAGCGGTATTATCTGTATAAAAGAGAAGGTATGGAAGGTTTTTGCTCTAGATCATAGTATTGAAGGTATTTTTCTTAAACAGTTAAAATGAAGATACAAGTTACCTTCTGGGGCAAGATTTTAATGCCCTGTGGTTTGGTTTTAGAAGTGGATGCCCTCTGTAATATTTATTTATAGTTTTATAAATTACTCAGATGACATCTGATGTTTCCACCCCATCTCTGTTTTGGTTTGTTTGTAAATAGGATGTTAGTTGTGGTCTGTGATTTTGCCCACTGTGCTGTTTTTCAGGAATATAACCCACAGGGCTTCCAGGGAAGATTTTTCTTATTTGACAAAAGAAGTGACATATGTAGTCGTCACACATGGTAGAAGATTTGTAAAGAAATATGAAAGGATCAAGTTTTCCTCCTCATGTTTAGATTTTTCTGGTTGCCAACACTGGGCCTATTTTCTTTCCATCGTCAGGCCAGTTTTTCACCTGTGTAATACCTTTCCAGGGGCTGGGATTTAGCTCAGTTGGTAGAGTGCTGTGCTGCAGTCTCTGAGGCCCCGAGTTCAATTCCCAGCACCGCAAAAATGGGAGAAGGACCTGGCAATCCACTCCCAAGGCAATCCTGAAACAGCCATTGAGAGCCCTATGAGGGTCGCTATGAGTCAGATACCGACTCAACGGCACCTAACAACAACTAACAGCAATACCTTTCCAAGCTGTAGCATCTTATAACTCTAGAGAATCGAGCAAAACATGAACTGGAGGATAACTCTGAAGTTGCCCAAATTTAGATATTATAGCGTTGACTCTACAAATTACTATTTATGAAAAGTCAATTTTCAAGACACAAATTTCTGAAGAGTTATATAAAGCAAGAAACTGGTGCCTTCTTATGGATCTTTAAATTTGCCCCTGGAATTTTGAGCTATGGTAGTGCTTTTGCCACTTAGCCTTGCAGAAGTTCATTCCATATAATGAAATAATTACAATGGAAAATTAATATGTAGCAATACCTACGCAGAGCTGTTATGGTGTGAGACATAATTTTATGCAGCACAGCTTCCTGGAGAGGTTTCCATTAACAAATGTACTTGATGTATTTATTTGTTTATTTATTTATTTATTTTTGCGGTCCTGAGGGTTGAACCCAGGGCCTCATGCTTGCATGCTTTGCAAGTGCTGGACCATTGAACTGCACCCCTAGCCTATTTTTTTCACTTTTTTTGAGGCAGGCTCTTGCCAAATTACTCAGACTGCCTTTAGTCTCAAACTTACGATCCTCCTGCCTCCGCCTCCCTAGCCGCTGGGATTACAGGCATGCATCACCGTGCCTGGCGCTGGTCATTGTATTTATTTACTTCGTACGAATGTGCAGCGTAATGCACTTAGAGTTTTAATATTCCTAGCTGACATAAATTTAGCATTTGTTCCTTTTTCATATTTTAACTTTGTACTGCTCTGTGCTTCAGTTATACTTTAGGGTCCTCTGAAAAGCAAATTGTGTCAGAAGATAAAGAACTTTTTAATCTTGAAAGTAGAGTTGAAATAGAAAAGTCTCTAAAACAGGTAACTTTATTCCAAGTTTTATATCTTTGTATGAACAAATTTCTGTCAGCGAACAAATGCTCCTCCACAATCTAATTCTCGTAATACTGTGTTTTGATCTCAGTACTTTCATCGCAAGAGTGTTTATTTCAGTTGTTGGTAAAGTTGATTTCGTTTTGGTGGGTGGGGGAACCAAACTATGAATTAAATTAAACCTATATCAACAAAATAATGAGGACAGTTCATGCCAAATTCAAAACAATATGTATTCTAAAACTTTTATTTTTGGAGACAGGGTCTCACTAAATTACGTAGATGGCCTCTGGTCTTGAATTTACTATCCTCTTGCCTTTGCTTCCCGAGTCGCTGGGATTACAGGCATGCACCATTGTGCCCGGCCTATTCTAAAACTATTAACTAGAAATATAGCTTTGAATCAAATCTGTATTTTATTTGATTCATTTTGCCTGGTATAAACAGCCTTCCTCCTGAAGCTTAATATCTTCTCATGGCCAGACAGGCAAGATGGTAATGAGGATATAGCTGTAGATTATAGGCTGAGAACGACTGTTAGTAGAATTATGTTTTATTTAAATGAAACTTATGCCTCTAAATAGTTATGTTAAATATTGAATTCTATATGTAATGCATAACATATTCAAAATTACATTAACAATGCATATTTTAATGTTTAACCATGTATAATTTTAAATCATTTTCATATTTGTGTTTCTTTATATTTTTCAATTCAATAGATGGAAGATGTCTTGAAAGCTTTACAGACGAAGCTGTGGGAGGTCGAATCAAAATTGTCCTTTACCAGTTGCAACAGCTGAGCTGGATTCCCCCTCCCCCATTTCTTGAAGAAAAATACTTGTATAATTATTTCTACAGCTATAATTTATGGTGAAGAGATGATCGTTCCTTACATTTGAACTTTAAAGCCACTTATGACACTTGCTGGAATTGGAATTTAGGAGTTTTTATTTTGCTAAGAAACTGGGGTGATTTTTCTGAACTGTTTTCTCTATGTCAAAATTCATTATTCTTGGTTTTCTCTTTCTTTTAAACTTTGTCACTTTTAATATGTTAGATAATATCTAATAGTGATTAATAAGAAGGTCTTAGTTTTCCCCACAGACTGTGTAGCTCGGTCTTTGAAAACTAATGCTTAAATCTCTGGAAAAACTGGTCAGTTGAGTTATTTGTCAGAATTATTTGAAAACCTGCACAGAGCAGAGTGTGTGTGTGTGTGTGTGTGTGTGTGTGTGTGTGTGTGTGTGTGTGTATTCCACTTTATGATGTTCATTTACTACTGTATGCTTTAAAAATCTGGAAGAATTCTTACCAAAGAGTAATAGTCATCTCTAGGGTAAGATTCTAGAGGAATTTTGCAAGGTGGTGGTGGTTAGGTGCCTCCGAGTCAGGTCCTACTCATAGCGACCCTCATAGGGTTTTCAATGGCTGATTGTTTCTGGATTACTTCAAGAGTGGCTTGCTATGTCCTTCTGTTTTTGCAGTGCTGGGGATCGAACCCTGGTCCTCAGAGTGCGGAGGAGCACTCTACCAACTGAGCTAAGTCCCAGCCCTTAGGTTGTTGGTTTTCTATAAAATAAGACTTGTATTATGAACATGGTATTTTTATAATCAGTAAGAGAGGAAAGGTTTAAGAAATGCTTCAGGATTGTCTTTCTTTCTTTCTTTCCTTCTTTCTTTCTTTCTTTTTTATAAACTAAATGGTAGTATTTAACTGAGATCAGAAATTCTAATGACTGAGCAAGCACTCAGGCCGACTGGAAGTTTGCTCAGGCCTACAAAGGTAGCCCCAAACTTCCCGAGGCCCCTTTCTGTTTCTGGGTACAAATGAGGGCCAGTATAATGGCTGTCTGAGTAACTCATTCAGCTTCTACTCAGATGTTCTTTAATTATTTCTGAGAACACTAGAGTTATCATAGCAAATGTCCCAAGTCAAATTAACTTGGTCATTCATGATTATTGAGTTTCCTTTTGCCAGATTGTCAACAACCTCTGCTAATTAAAAAGGAGGGGGGCCTGTAGTTCTCCTCTCTCACAAACGCATTAGCAGGTAGAATATGGTACCATGCAAGCTGGTGTCGACATCCACTGATAGCTTACTTTCCTGCCTAAGTAAACTTGATTAAGTTCCAGATATCTGTGCAAATAGCTATCCTCTTAGGTGTTTTGGTGGTACAGTGTGTGAAAATCCATTCAGAACAGGTGGGACAGTATTTTAGCCACAAGACTCAGCTAACTTTCTGAGTGCTCATGCCAGTTATAGAATACGACAGAAGTCATTTCCAGGTATCACACCAAAGACAGGCAGTTTGACTCCCTGATCCTTCATGTGCTATTTATGATAGCGGGGGAAGGACTGCAATACTTGTGTCCGTTCCACACATCTCGAGAACTCGGTGCTAATTAAGCCTGTTTTGTGAATCAAGAGACACAGGTGCCTTGGTGGGCTCCTCCCTAATGGATTTTGGCTCTCATCCTTGCACGTGTATCTGGTTAATTACCTGGATGCAGTTTATTAACCACCCCAACAACAACAACAACAACAACAGACAGAAACAAGCTCACGCACATTGGCTTTTTGCTGACTTTTGAATGGGCCAGGGGGATTCATTACATCTCTACTTTGCGTGCGTTCGAAAACTTTTGTTTGTTTGTTTGTTTTGCGGTACTGGGGGTTGAACCCAGGGCCTTGCTCTTGCATGCTCTTCAAGTGCTTGGCCACCGAGCTGCACCCTCAGCCCAGTTTTTCACTTTTTGAGGCAGAGTCTCGCTAAATTACTCCGACTGCCTCTGGTCTCGAACTTGAGATCCTCCTGCCTCCGCCTCCCAAGCCGCTGGGATTACAGGAGTGCGCCACTGCGCCCGGCTGTTTGAAAGTTTTTATGAAGCCTCAGACAAGTGTATTCTCATCCTGGGTCATTGATGGCATCTGCCCTGCCCAGGTGGTGGCTTGCTTCCCATGCTGTGGCTCTGCTACCCCCTGTCCTTCCTCCTGCTTCCTCTGGCTTCTATGCTTGTTTCTGTCTCCACAGACCCCCACAGATATTTCTGCCCTGCTGTGATGTCAGTGATCATCCACATGTCTGTAATTCCCTCGGCCCTACACTGTCTCCTCGGGGTCCTGGATCTGAAATTAAACATGAAGACTTACAGACACCGCTCACCATCCCCGCCACGTGCTCTATGCACATCACAGCCGTGTTCCCTTCCTGTGTCTCCTGAGTTCTTAATGATTTTATCCCCCTTCTGCCCTAAGCCAGGAACCCTAGACCCCCATGAACTCTTCATCATTCCTTGCACCCACCTCCAATCAGTTGCCAGGTGCGTTCTGTTCTTTCCCAGTCTCTTATTTCCCTTCCTCCCTGTCTATTTTCCTCCTCAGGCTTCATCATTCCTTACCTAAATCACCACTTACTTGATTTCATCTTCTCCCCAATCCAGGGGACACCCCACCCCATTGTTAAATTAGTCTTTCCACATTTGGCATTACCCCATTGCGCAGGGAATGCAGCTCTGCATTTGAATCTCCCAGCCCTTGACCTGGCCCCGCGTGGCAGTGATTTCGTCTCTCACTTTTCCTGACTGGCACTCTGAGCTGTTGTCAATCAGATGTGGCCTCTGTCTCACACTTGCCCCTTCTCTAGGTAGTTCTGCCTGGTCCTTCAAGGTCTTGCTTGAATACTACTTCCTCCTGAAAGCCCTTGCTGATTCTCAGCCGGAAGTAATCTCTCCCCCTTTGTCATTCCTAAATCACTTCAGGATGCTCTTCATGACTTAGGACTTCGATTTTGTATTCTGGATTTGTGGGAACTGTTCCTTCAAGACTAGGGTATCCCCCAGAGAACCAACATATTGTTGCTGTGCGGGGTAATTAATGGTTTTCAGATGAAGGGAATAATTTGTATCCCCTGTCAACTTTGTAGATCAGTTATAATGGTAAATGGAACAATCTGAAAAACTTAAGCTGAGAAAAATGGTTATAGCAACACGTTCTAAATTGCTTTTAATATTTCAGAACTGACATATAGGAATAGAAAGAAACTACCCCCAAACGCGGTGGTGATGTGGGGTTGGCATAAAATGTTAACCATGTAAATAGAAATCCAGGGGAAAATTACCAAATCGAACTCATTTACATGTGTAATTACCCACCTGTGATCATTCTACTCTCTTGTCTATTCCATCTTTTTCCTCCCACACCAAGTTATAAATACTTTGTATTAAATTTTTTTTTTTTTTCTAATCAAGTACAATGGATTCTTGGAATTGGAGGTGTAAATGCAGCTCCTCCACTTGGAAGAAGACACTGGATCATCGTGGGCCAGGGCATGTGCGGAGTGTGAAGGAGAAGCCCAGCAGATACCCTCATATGCCATATGTGAACGTGCACACCACAAGAGGGGATTCGGATGTAGATGGCTTTGAAGCATCTTGCTGCATTCAGTGATCAGAGCATCGGAGAGAAAACCATGGCTATTATTAGTGTGGGATTCATAGGGTGCTGGCTGATGCCAAGCTAAAATAGCTACCCCTCTGACAGGAAGGCCTGCAGCCCCAGCACTGTGGTGTCCGTGGCCACCCCCTCAGACAGGATTGTGGGAGAGGAAAGACACAGTATAGGGACAGTGGAAAACCCCAGCCGGCACTGGTTGGCAATGCTTGGGTTGCTGTTATATGTGAGCTATAATTATCTATGCTTAGGGGTGAAGACTGGAAGAAGGAACCATGGGATTCCCTCCTCGACAGGAGAAAAGAGTCACACCAGTTTGCTGGGCAGTACTCCAAAATTTACCTGCAGCCATAGCACTGTGGCATCCAATCTCGTCAGGTCTCGGAAGTTAAGCAGGGTCGGGCCTGGTTAGTACTTGGATGGGAGACCACCGGGGAACATCAGGTGCTGTAGGCTTGGGAGAAGGTCCCGGCAGCCCACTCCCAAAAAACAACCCTATGAATTGAAAACCCTATGAATAGCAGAGAAGCTGTAACAATACTGTTTCACCTGTTGTACGTAGGGTTGCTATGAGTCAGAAACCTATTCCACGGCACCTAACAACTGATACGAAGGCTCTCAGTAGCCAGCAAGGTGTCAGGTGGGCTTTGTCTCCCAAGAAGGACACCTTGGAGAGGAGGAGGATCTCAGAGCAAGGGTAGACAGAGCCTGGGCTTGCAAAAAGCAGAGCAAACGTGTGTGTCCCCAGCCTGTCAGTGTTTGGCTGTGGAAAGGAACTGTAACCCTTGGAGGCCAGGGCGTGGTGTGGTGCTGATGAGGGGCTTGCAGTCCCCAGATTAAAAAGGCCCCAATGGTGCCGCCCTGGGTCACCCTGTAGGCAGGGGTCTGACACCTCTCAGAATGGTGTCACCTGGGGGATTATCAGAAATGCAGACTCTTCAGGCTGCTGACCCAGAACGTGTGCTTCTGCAGGACCCTAGAGGAGCCTCGTCGGATTCAAGTGTGAGATGAGTACATCGAGGGGACGGTGCTGCCCAGATTTCTTGGATAAAATGTTCCTTTTGGCACCATTATTTTCCCTGAGTAGTCATTTTTCAGTAGCCCCATCTGACACCCTGGTGTGTGTGGTTGAGTTGGGTCCACCTCCTAGTGACCCTGTGTACCACAGATGAAACACTCCCTGACACTGCCATGCCAGGCACTGTCAGCTGCTCTGCTATTCATAGGGTTTTCAATGGCTGATTGTTGTGGGAGCGGGCCCACAGCACTACTGAAGGACTACGCCATTGAAAGACTAACTCACTGAAGGACTAACCAGGCCCGCCCTGCTTAGTTAGCCTTTAATCTCGCTCTCAGGCTGTGTTAGGTGTTTTCCTGCATCAGACCACAAGAGGCCGCATTTCACCATGTAAATATTCATCACATCCAGCCTGTTCACAGCCACAGTGGCATACTGGCTGCAAGGCACCCCTTCCCCTACCCCCGCTTTTTTTTTCCAGTACTGAGCATTGACCCCAGGGCCTCATGCTTCCATGCTCTGCAAGTGCTGTACCACTGAGCTGCATCCCCAGCCCAGTTTTTTTACTTTTTTGAGACGGTCTTGCTAAATGACCCAGAGTGCCTCTGACCCCGAATTTGCGATCCTCCTGCCTCTGCCTCCTGAGTCACTGGGATTATAGGCGTGTGCCACCGCGCCTGGCTAAGAACCCCCTCTAATAGGTTAGACTGCCTTGTCACAGCCTGATGTTTCTCCCTCCACTGTTGGAACCAAGCTCCTTAGTTAGAATAGGGGCCCCTCCACCAAACCCCTCCGGGAGCTGGAGCCCCCAGCCTTCAAGTTGCCAAAAGTCATCAGTATTCATCCCTAAAGTTTACACCTACGCGCCTGCAAGCGTTTTCCCTGGGACTCCGATTTTACACGGGAAGTTAATTGTGGTTTCTCTTTCAGTCATTTCCTATGTTTCCATGACTCAGGATTATTGCTAAACCCCCTCCTCCAAAGCTTTCTGAATCCTTAATGTCGTGTTTGCCAGCTTGGTTTGGAATTGCCAGCCTAGAGATGTCAGACTTCTGGATACGTACGCTTTTGATCACCTTGCTAATTAATGTGCCTGACTCACCGAGACTCCTCAGGAATCCTCCCTTGACTTGTCTTTTTTTTCTCTCAGTACTGGGGAATTAAACCCAGAGCCTCACACATGCTAGATAAATGCTTTACCCCTGAGCTGACCCCCTGCCTCATTATTTTTATTTTGAGATGCAGGATGCCTGTGGCCTTGAACTTTGCGAGATCCTCCTGCCTCGGCCTCCCAAGTCACTGGGGTTACAGGCATCCACCCAGCCCCTGGTTCATCTTAATGCCACTGATTCCTTTGGAAACATTAAGGACTGGTGTTATCTCATTATGGAACAGGGCATCTAAATCAGATTAGTACATTTTCCAAAACTTAAGTGCATTAAGGCAATTACAGTTGGTCCTCCCTATCTGCAGGCTCCACATCCACAAATTCAACCAACCGCAAATTGAAAATATTCAAAAGAAAAATTGCATCTGTACTGACCATCTACAGACTTTTTCTTGTTATTCCCTAAACAATACCATATAACAACCACTCTCATAGAATTTACATTTGTATTAGGTATTATACCTAATAAAGACACAAAATACGGGAAGATGCGAACAAGTTATATGCAGATATAATGTCATTTTGTACAAGGGACTTGAGGTCCTGAAACCATTGCCACATGGCTACTGAATGATGACTACATTTTATGTCATTTTATGTTTCCATTTGCTGACAGACTTTTTTATATTTGGATATTAAATTATACATTACACACTCAGCAGCATGTAGCAGAGGCAAAGAGCTAGTTCTGTGAAGTCCCATGAAACTGAAGCCTGGAGCCTGAGGCTCTGGGTCCTGCTGTACTCTCTAAATGGTGGAGCAATCCATTCCCTTGGCTTCTCATCTCCCAGCTCATCTTAATAACGAGAAGGTTGGACTAGAATGCTTTGGGAAGTTTTTTTCAAATTAGTCTACAAAAGCAATCTGCAGTGTTTTACGTAAAGGTCGAGTATCTCTAATCTGAAAGACTCCAAATCTGAAACTTTCTGAGGGCTGACTTCATGCCACAAGGGGAAAACTGCACACCCAACCTCATGTGACAGGTCACAGTCAGAATTCTAGCACACTAAAAATATTGTGTGAAATTAAATTCAGCTTATGTGTATAATGTGTATATGGAACCACAGCTAATTTCATGTTCAGATTAGGTCCCATCTCCAAGACATCTCATTATGTATATGAAAATATTCCAAAGTCTAAAAACAGCTGAAATGGGAAACACTATTAGTCCTAAGCATTTCAGATAAGGGACACTCACCCTGTATTGACTCGAAAGGGAAACCTTGATCAAGACGATAGAGGCTCATACAAAGCATCCTCAATCTGACCGACACTGACAATATCCTGCCCAGTAGAGGAAGACCAGAAAAGAGGCTTAGAATAGATGTGCCACCCACGCTTGCTCCTGCTGCTTCATGATTAACAGTTGTAGGTGGCTGGCAGGTGGCATGTCTTGAAGATATTCTTGAATCAGCTCTTGGAATTCTGAATAGAATTAAAACATGCGCACGTGAGCATGTCTGGTCACCAGGATTTCATCAAGCGTCTGTCTTACCAAAATGCATCGATGATTTCTTTTGTCATCACTCATGTTGCATTCAGTAAGAAAGATAGCTGTCTGGCTCTAGTCGTTTTTCCTACACAAATTCTCCTGTTCTCCCCTCCATCCCTGTGTCCTCAGCAAAGCTATAACCAACCCAAACTTGGCTTCGTTAGCGCTGGATGTCAGCCATGGAGCAGGACCAGCAAAGTCTTGTGACGCCAGCCCGCTTGGCAGTTTCCAAGGCAACGGCGGCTGTCTTTCTGAAGGAAAAACCTAGGAGAATCCAGCCCAGTGTAGCTCTTCCGAGGAACAAAACAGGGGAAAACAGTCTGTGAATGAGGAGACTTTGCTTCTAGCCTGATTTGGTTTTTTTTCTCAGTAAGGATGAGTCTCATTCACATTCATGTTTCTCTCACTGTGAAATAAGCATTTGGATTGAACTGCCTGGGATGGGCAGTTAGAAGCGTATTCAAAATATACACAGACCACCAGCGCGGAAAGCCCCGGACGATCATCTAGTTTAAGAAGAGTCAGAATTCTCACCAGAAAAATGATATCAATAAATAATTAGTAAATACAGGAAAGATTAGCCTGAGCCAAGATAGGTGGAACAAAGGGCAAAGGGTTGCAGAGTGGCTCCCATTGTCAACGTTCTTCTCACTGTTGTTTTTAGGTGCCATGGAGTCGGTATCCGACTCATAGCGACCCTACGTACAACAGGCAAAACACTATTGTCAGTGCCTCTCTGCTGTTCACAGGGTTTTCAATGGCTGATTTTTGGGAGTGGGTTGCCGGGTCCGTCTCCCATTCTCACTGTTGTTGTTGTTGTTAGGTGCCGTCAAGTCGGTATCCGACTCATAGCGACCCTCCGTACAACAGGGGAAACACTACTGTCAGTGCTTCTCTGCTGTTCATAGGGTTTTCAATGGCAGATTGATTTTTGGGAAGGGGTTGCCAGGTCCTTCTATTCTCACTGTTAGTAGGACCATAAAATTTATCTTCAGGAAGAGAGAATTATTAATAACGAAGTCAGAATGAGAGACATAAACTGTCCCCGGCCAACCAGCACATCTGTCCTCCTTCCTCGAGTGCCTTGCAGTAAGAAATCTTTTGAACTATGGCTTCCTCTTAAGGGGTTAAGCGTGCACTGCTGACCCTGCCCTGTCACAGTTTGAAAACCACCAGGCTCCAGTGATAAGGGAAGATTAGGAGCCATCTGATGAAATCCAGCAGAGGAATGAAGAATGGGAAACCGGATGGGCTGAACAGCAGCTCAGAGAATCAGACAAAACTGAACCAAGGGATGCTCAGTGTGCACCTCTGTTGAGGGAGAGCCATGGGAGGCTGCCTGGTCAGGGGTTTCGCAACTTTGTCCAGTAAAGAGTACAGTGATTTTGCTTTATGTTTGAGTAGCACTACAGGTTTTTAATGGCTGTTTGTTTGGGGGAGTGGGTTGCCAGGTCCTTCTCCCAAGCCTACAAAGCCTGGTGTTCCCAGCCCGTCTCCCATGCAAGTATTAACCAGGGCCAACCTTGCTTAGCTTCTGAGATTTGATGGGATCAGATGCCACAGTGGCACGGCTGTTAGACATTTATATATATAGTTATAAAAATGACAGCTTACTGTACATAATCTATATATCGTATTATGTACAGTTTTCCATTTCAACAAATACACATCTTAAACTTTATTTTAATGAGTGCATGGTATTTCACAGTATTGAGCACTTCATTTAACCAAACTCCTGGCTTTAGGTTATGGCTACTTCCAAATCTTTTAGACTATAAATCACGTAGCATGAAACATCTAGTGAAATCTTTGTGCGCATACAATGAATGAATCTGGGTCATATGAGTTCGGTGGGGTAGCTGAGATCTGTTCCATCTGGGCTCTGTTTATGACTCACGTATGATCTGGACGTGGAAGGAACACACAGTGAGAAGAGGAAACCTGGTTTCCAGCTCCCATGCAGGTGTAGATCCTCAAGCATGCCCCTCAACCACTCTCCTTTAGATTTTTATTTGTCAAAGCATGACAACAATTAGAGAAAACTAATGAAACCTACTCCTTGGACTGGATAACTGAGAGGATTAGTGAAAGCGTGAAAAATGGAAGTGCAGTTTACTTGTAGAGGGATTTATTATTTTCTTGCCAAAATTCTTTTCTTTTCTTTTCTTTTCTTTTTTCTTTTTTTTGCAGTACTGGGGGTTAAGCCCAGGGCCTTGAGCCTGCATGCTTTGCAAGTGCTGGACCACTGAGCTGCACCCCCAGCCCATTTTTTTACTTTTTGAGACAGGGTCTCGCTAAGTTACGCGCACTGCCTCTGGTCTCGAACTTGCGATCCTCCTGCCTCTGCCTTCCAAGCCACTGGGATTTACAGGCGTGCACCATCGCGCTGTCTTCCAAAATTCTATTTTTAAAAACTCAAACACTAAAACTATTTCTAATTCTTTTACATTCTTCAGGAAACCTGAACTTTAGGAGCTAACTAGTGAGTGTTGGGTGATTCAAAAGTTAGGGTGCCTGACCAGGCATTTCTAGGCAAAACCTACCAGGCATGTTTGGGGCTAATCGGATGCTTCTGAATTGTCCTGAGCCAAAGGCAGGGGGAGCAAATGGCTTGCAGAGCCCCACTGAGGGAGGTGGCAGTCACCCTTGCTACGTGATGCTGCTGGGGGTGGGTGGTCACACTACCCGGTCCCTGGGGGAGTCTGTGAAAGGCCGCTCTGAACTCGGAGTGCAATCAGGGTCTGATGCTGTCCAGCCCCAGAGACAGAGGCCAGCCTGCTGTCAGAGATAACAACGGCCCTTGGAAGGGGGGTCTGGGAAAGTGTTTTACTAAAGAATCCTGGGCATTCCTGTCACAGTTGGGGGAGGGCCAAAAGAAGAAGACAAGTAAAGGACGTGAATGAAGATTTTCAGCCTAAGTTACCCCCACAGAACGAGTCCTACAGATGGGAACCGGGTGCCTCCCACATACCTGTCTTATCAATTGTGTTGGACAGCCCGGAGGAAATGCCACAGACCACACACCCAGCGCTCTGCAGCCTCCCTTCCCTCCCACGCTACATACAGGCCCACCTTGGGTGCTGGTGGTCTCCACGGGGCACCATCCCCAGGGTGCCTATGTGATTGGCCCTCGGAGCACCCCAACCCTCTCCCTCCTGGCTGGACAAGCCCTGAGGCTACCTCCTCCCTTAGTTCTCCTGAGCCTGAGGGATATCCAGGCACCAAAGAGATGCTCCGTGGGCCCTCACCAAATGCAAGAGTGGGTGGCATCCGGGTCAGAGAGGGGAGGCCGGAGACTCCCACCACCAGTGGCAGATCTGGACACCACCAGCCAGCCACTGGGGACAGCCTGCAGGAATTTCACGGTCATTTTTCACGGGCTCTAAACAAAATAATTTTTATTCCCACCCATGTCGGAAGATATCTTGGGTTGGAAGGAAATAGATAAATCCAGTTTTATAGAGAGGAATTCTGAGTTATCTGAAAGGAGGATTGCAAAGCTAATGTATTTTTCTTTTATGGATAGCTCCCAGAATTGAGCTCAATGTGGTAGGAGGTCAGTTTAGTTAAGTAAGGGAGGAAAAAAAAAAGAGTATTTTTGGCAGTGGTGTGTTAGCATTTGAGGGGCAGAAGTGCACTTATTCTGCTAGAGCAGAGATGGACAAATGATAGGTTTCAAAAAGGATTCTTCTTTGCTTTGCTATAGACATCCCTCTTGCAGTTATTTAAAGTTCTTGGGCTATTTTAAGCATGATATGTAATGCTAGTGGGCTGGGATTTAGTTCAGTTGGTCGAGTGCTGGTCTGCAGCCTCTGAGGTCCCGAGTTCGATTCCCAGCACCATAGAAATGGGAGAAGGACGTGGCAACCCACTCCCAAGGCAATCCTGAAACAATCAGCCATTGAAAACCCTATGAGGGTCACTATGAGTCGGACACGACTCGATGGCACCTAACAACAACAACAATGTAATGCTGACCAAATAAACGTACCAGCCCATTGCCACCATCTTTTCAAACTATACTGATGACGATGTGGAAGAAGGGAAGTCCTTGTATAATGGACTTTTAGTTACTTTAAAGTTCAAAAATACATCTGTAGTATCTGACCAATATGAAGTACTGTCTTATTATGGACTGGGAATAGAAAAAACAAACAAGAACACTTCAGAGAGTAACTAATCCTCCAGGGCCTGAGAAACGGTCTCCCACCTTCAGGAAATAGAGCCCAGAAAAAGATCCATTTCAGGAAAATGGGTTGCTTTCAAAGATCAAGTTTCTGCTTTTGTTTGCTGATTTCATCTTTTTCAGTTGCTGACAAGGCGTAAAGGGAAGGACAGGCTTCATTTGGGTTTATTCTCTTACCTGACAGGCGCAAAAACATGGGCAGAAGCTCCCTGTGGAGGCTGAGAGGGTAAAGGTCATGCCTAAGCTTTGAGTTTAAATTCTGCTGTTGAGGGATTTGGGTGGCGCGTGCGTGAGGTTTCTGCTATTTTCTCTCCTTTTCTTTTCTTCTTTCTTTCTTTCTTTCTTTCTTTCTCCTTCCTTCCTTCCTTTCTTTTTCTCTTTTTTCCCTCTCCTTCTTCCCTCCTTTCTTCCTTCTTTCCTTCCCTTTCCTTTCCTTCCCTCCCCTCTCCTTCCTTCCTTCCTTCTTTTTCTTCTCTTTCTTTCTTTCTTTCTTTTCTCTTTTTTCTTTCCCTCTTCTTCTTCCCTCCTTCCTTCCTTCTTTCCTTCCCTTTCCTTCCCTTCCCTCCCCTCTCCTCCTCCCTCCCTTCCTTCTTTCTTTCCTTTCCTTTACCTTCCTTCACCTCCCCTCCTCTCACCTCCCCCTTCCTTCCTTCCTTCTTTTTCTTCTTTCCCGTTCGTTCTTTCTTCTTTTCTTTTCTTTCTCCTTGCTTCTTTTCTTTCTCTTCTTTTTCTTACTCAGGGGTTGAACCCAGGGCCTCACATTTATTTTACAAGTGCCCTACCACTGGGCTGCTTCCCCAGCCCAGCTTTTTCTGTTTTATCTTGAGAAAGCATCTTGCCAAACTACTCAGGTTGCCTCTGGCCTCAAACTCACAATCCTCCCGAGGTGTTGGCATTACAGGCATGAACCACCCCTCCTGGCTGCAAGTCATTTTTCACGCAGGTCAAAGACCCACTGATACAGTCTTAGAGGAATCTGTTTCAGACTCTTTCTTTCCCTTCCTGGCTGCCTCTAGGACTCATAGTTCTCATGCCAAGGTGGAGGTGAGAGGAGGGAGGCCACCCAAGGGTTCTGCCAGGCCTAGAGGGGGACAGATAAGGCTTGACACATGTCAGTCCCATCAGTCTATAAGAAATGAGGCTATTTCTGGAAGCTCTGAGGGAGCCAGGGCTCGGGAAGAAAGAGGAGGCACCCGGCCCTGGGTCCAGGGGACGACCTATGTGTGAGCTCTCTGTGGAGCTCCGAGAGACAGCAGGCACAGAGAGAGGCAGGAGAGGGCTCACGGTTGGAGGGTGGAGGTTCAGGGGTCTGGCCATCCGGACCACAGCTAGGATCTCAGCTGGTCAAAAGGGAAAATGGACCAGGCTACTTACAGCTATGTCTCTAAATATAACTGGTTACCTTTAGGGCTCTTAGGGGAACTGAGAAGGTTGGTTGGTATATAATTTCTGTATTATTAAAATTTTTCTTTCACAAGTCTGTGACTTAAAAAATCATTTAAAAATTATAATTATTAATGCACATTAAGAATGAATGTATATATTAATGGGTTTCACTGTGACATTTCCATATGTGTTTATACTGTGCTTTGGTTATAGCCACCCTCCTAATGATGCTCTCTGCCCTCCTTCCAGTCCCCTTACCCTTCTCTAGTGAGTGGTCCCTTTACTACTTTCAGGTCATCTTTTTTTTTTTTAACTATATATTCTGAAATCTAATCTGCACCCTTTTGACCGTTTTAGAGGGCCACAAAATCAGGAACAGCTTAAAATCTTGAGAGCTCTCTTGAAGGCAAATACAGTCCTCACATGATTTTAATACTTATCTGATTTTGGATTCACAGTTGAGAAAGGTCTTGAGGTTCTAATCTATATCTGATTTTGCAGACCTCTAAAACTTTTGAAAGGGTGTAGATTAGATTTGTGAACATACAGTAATTCTAGCTTCTACATGTAAGAGAAAACATGCAATACTTGTTTCCTCAGTGTCTGATTCATTTATTTCGCTTAACATGCTGATCTTTAGCTCTGTCCATTTTGCTTCAACTGACATGATTTTGATCTTCTTTATGGCTGAATAGTACTCATATATATATATATATATATATATATATATATATACCATATTTTCTTTTTTCATTCATCTGTTAGCAGGTCCCTTGGTTGATTCCACAGCTGTTATGAATAGTGTCACAATAAACATGAACATGTGTTTTATAATTAGAAAAAATATTCAATACAGCTAAGTCCATTTTGGAAAAAAATATTAGGGCAAGATTCAAGGTTCAACTAAGCTGGAATATTGGGGGATGGTGATCCCCCTGCTGGTGGCTGGCTCATGGGCTGGCTATAATGCAAAAGGAAGAATGTTGAGTCCAAATACAAGAGATGGGGCTTTTGTTTCTGTCTTGCTCCTTTTTGTAGGAGGCAGCTGTCTGCTAACTCAGTTTTCTCTGTGAAATGGGGGTGTCAAAAATCCCTATCACAGAGCAGTGGAATGACTTCCATGAAAGGCAGCCCCTCACAAAAACTGCTTTTTAAGTTGTTATCTAAAGGGTGCCTGCCACTATAGCACTGTGGCATCTGATCCTGTCAGATCTCGGAAGCTAAGCAGGGTTGGGCCTGGTTAGTAGTGGGTGGGAGACCACCTGGGAACACCAAGTGCTGTAGGCTTGGGAGAAGCATCCCAGCAAACCACTCCCAAAAATCAATCCACCATTGAAAATCCTATGAATAGCAGAGAAGCACTGACAATAGTGTTTCGCCTGCTGAACGTAGGGTTGTTAGGAGTCAGACACTGACTTGACAGCATCTGACAACAACAATATCTAAAGGGTGGGCTGGAGTTTAGCTCAGTTGGTAGAGTGCTTCTCTGCCTCATATGCCCTCAGTTCAATCCCCAGCACTGCAAAAATATGAGGAGGTGGCAATCCACTCCCAAAACAATCCCAAAACAATCAACCATTGAAAACCGTATGAGGGTCACTGAATTGGACCCAACTCAATGGCACCTAATAATCTAACAGTTAGTGGCTAGAATTTTGGAGTAGTTGTTGTTGTTGTTGTTAGGTGCCATCCAGTGGGTGTCTGACTCATAGTGACCCTAGGAACAACAGGCAAAACACTATTGTCAGTGCTTCTCTGTTATTCATAGGGTTTTCAATGGTGGATTGATTTTTGGGAGTGGGTTGCTATGTCCTTCTGCCAAGCCTACAGCATCCGGTGTTCCCAGGTGGTCTCCCATCCGAGTACTAACCAGGACCAACCCTGGTTAGCTCCTGAGATCTGATGGGATCAGATGCCACAGTGCTAGGGCTACAGGCAAATTTTGGAGTACTGCCCAGCAAATTGGTGTGACTCTTTTCTCCTGTTGAGGAGGGAATCCCATGGTTCCTTCTTCCAGTCTTTACCCCTAAAGCGTAGATAACTATGACTTACATATAACAGAAACACAAATACTGGCAACCAGTGCCGCCTGGGGATTCCATTCCCTCTATACTGTGTCTTTCCTCTCCCACAATCCTGTCTGATGGGGTGGAAGATGAAGAGGCATTTGCCACAGGTCTGTATTGAGTTTTCTGTGTAGAGTGGGTGATTCCACAGCTAATCCCAAAGCTCAGCCTCCCTCCTCATTGGTAAACATGTCACAGAATAAGAAGCCTCTCCTTGTGGCTCTGTGAGGCTGTGCTGAGTGGAAGACCCCCTTTCAAACTTAAGGCGTTCACACTGAGAGACAAGATGGCGCGGCCATGTTCGCCATCATGCCCTCTGCCAGCGGACCTGGCAGTCTCAATTGGCCTGGAAGGTTTAATGACGTTATGCAAGTGATCCTGGGTTTATTTTGGAGTCTTTCCAAAGAAAGAAGGAAAAAGTAATCCTATTTTTATAAAGAAGAAAAAACTGCCCAGAAATCCATTCACTACCAGCAAATCCATTCACTGCCTGCAACTGCCTTTGTCGTTTTCCTTGTTTCTTGATTCCTGTAACTTCCTAAGCCTGGGACAAAGCAAGCTTACTGCCCCCCACAAAAGGAACTCTCTGTCTTTTGTCTAGAAGGCAAAATGGGGAGGGTGAGACAGTAAGAGAGATTCAGAGTTCAGCCCTTCCTTTCTGGAGATATGCAAGTCTGCTGGGGAAGCAGGTGACTTGGCCAGAGGTTAAGTTAAACATCACACAGATGTATAGAGTTAGAGAGGACTTGTGAATTCGGTAGGGTCAGTGTTAGGCAGGGGCGGGGCTTCTCCTCCCCTCCAAGAGAACCACCCCACATCCCACAGAGCCCTAGGTGCACACTTGGCTGGAGTTGCTGGTGCCTCCCATAGTGCGGCTCCATGCACACATCCCACAAAGGGCTTTGTGCTCCTGGAGGGCAGGTATTGTGTTCTGGTTACCATGGAGACCAGGATCCTCCTTCTCCTGCCTAGTGCAGGACCAGTCAAAGATGGCTCCTCCCTATAAGGTGGTGCCTTCTTCTACCCACAATTCCCCAGTCCTAAAAAGCCATGAAAAAGCCCGCCAAAATTTGACTCAAAAATCTGCCCTGCCGGGCAACTCTTCCAGTCTATCAGAACCCTCCATGCACCCACTTCCTACCTATCCTGATGGGACACATCAATTATCCCTTCCCCCTCCCACCTAGAGCCCGTGAAAGCTTCACCCCTTCCTCCCCTGGTTGCTACTTTCTCCTTTGCTAGAGGCAGCCCCAGCAGCTTCTCCCAACAAAGGTCTGTTGAGGTTATAGGTTTTTCCATTCCTTACCTAACAGTCAGAACCAGAGAGTTCCGTGGGAAGCCTGGGTTCTAATCGCTGGCCTCATCTGGTCTGAGTAGAGAAGGGTAGCAGACAGGAATAAATCTCTGGCCTTGCTTTCACTTCGCCTTGGTCTCAATGGTTTGAACAGGCAGCATACTCATCTGTGTTTTGGTCTATAAATGGTGTGCATATCCATGTGCTCGCCTGCAGCTGTAACTCTGTGGCATCCGATCCCATCAGATCTCGGAAGCGAAGCGGGGTCGGCCTGGTTACTACCTGGATGGGAGATCACCTGGGAACACCAGAAGCTGTAGGCTTGGGAGAAGGACCTGGCAACCGCCTCCCAAAAATCAATCTGCCATTGAAAACCCTATGAACAGAGGAGAAGCACTGACAATAATGTTTCCCCTGTTGTACAGAGGGTCGCTATGAGTCGGATCCCGAGTCGATGGCACCTAACAACAACAACAACATCCATGTGCTCAGTTCCATTTAATGAACTTTTATTGAGTACCTACTGGATGCCCAGCTCATAGCTGGGTACTGCAAGGGGACACAAAAGAAAGGGAGCAGTGTGGAAAGAGGAAAAGGGGGTGAGTGCAAATCCCTAGTTCCATGACGTGCAACCTTGTGCCAACTGCTCCATGTTGGTTCACTTTGGCCACAGGACAGGCTCCCAGTCCAGAAGCAGGGGCAGGCTGGGGAGTGGATGTCTGCGTGAGTCTGCTTGGCCTGCCATCACAAAATACCATAGACTGCGGGGCTTAAACACAGACTCCTGTTTAATCACAGTCCTGGAGTCTGGAAGTCAGAGATCAAGGTGTCGGCAGGATGGGGTTGTTCTGAAGCTTCTCTGGCTAGTAGGTGGCTTCCTCTGCCTGGGCCCTCAAACGTCTTCTCCCTGTGTCCTCACAAATCTTCTTTGTGCGTATGGGTCTGTGTATGCATCTTTTCTTCTTATAGGGATGTTTGGTTTGTTGATGGTTGGTGCCGTCGAGTCATGTCCGACTCACAGTGACCCTCATAGGGTTTTCAATGGCTGATTCTTTCAGGATTGCCTCGAAAGTGGATTGCCACATCCTTCTCACATTTTTTGCAGTGCTGGGAATTGAACCTGGGACCTCAGAGACTGCAGAGTGGTGCTCTACCAACTAAGCGAAATCCCAGCCCCCTATAGGGATGTAGTCATATGGGGTTAGAGCCCACTCTGAAGGCCTTTCTTTAACTTAATTATGTTTTCAAAGCCCTTGTCACCAAATATGGTTACATTCCAAGACACGGCAAGTTAGGACTTCAACATAGGAATTTTTTGTGGCCCACAATTCTGCCCCTGACAATGCCCTCCAGGAAAGGGTCTTGCTAGGAAGTCATTCCCAAAGGTGTTCACTTTAGGAATGTCCCCATCTCAGTGCTAGAAACAATGGCAGGTTTTTTTTTTTTCAAATGTCTTTCTCTCATCTTCTCTCTGCAAATCTTAGCTCTCTGCGTTAAGAAACTTTCCCACCTGCAGGAGTGAGGGTGCCTGGAACCATGGCATAAGTCCCAAACCCGAGAAGAGGGAAGACTTGGAACACAGGAATTTGAGGCTCTGGTCTGTGTCATGCCACTGCTTACCAAGTGGGTGAAAGATGTCACCTCTTTGGAGATGGTTTATCATGGGTAAATAAGGGTGAGGAGGGAGAGGGAGCTGGCTCAGTGACCCAGTGATCCTGAGCTTCGCATTGGTGAAGGGCAGAATGCCAAAATGAGGGTAAGTAGTCCGCCTTGGCTGGAGTTACTGGGAAAGGACTTGTGTTAGCTCAGATTGGAGCACTTCCCATCATCTCTGTTTGGGCTGGAACCAGTCATCATCTATGACTGACTGACTTTTTTGGTCAAAAGCAAGTCATCTCTTTTTCTTCTGGAAAAAAAAATAATAAATTCTGGGCTTCTGAGCCAAAGTAGCACATATTTGTGAAGGAGTCTCAGAGAAAGGCTCTGTCTGCTCTGTCTTCCCCTTGGCTGTCACCATATCTGTCCTGGCAGACACTGCTGGGGTCTCCACATTAACCTGGCTGCTGCCCTTGGAATTCTGAAGGCTGGATACTGAGGGAAAGGGTTCAGGGCTCTGGTAACAGAGTGAAGAAGTTAGAAGAAGAGCCAGACAGAGATGGTCAAAGACAAGAACATTTATTCCAACTCTGACTTCTCGCATGACCACAAGGACACTGCCCTTGGTTTGCTGTTCGTGTGGCTGGCTCTTGAGGCTTTTACCTCTAGCTGTGGCTTGAGGGGCTCAATAATCACACCCCCTCATCCTGGCTGGAAGCTTAAAACCACTGAATGATGAGACCAAAGGGAAGGAGACCGTGTCTCAGGGGCCCAGTAATAAGTTTCCTGATGGAGACCTCAGAATTAGACAGAGGCCTATAAAATTAGACAGAGGCCTTCTTACCTTAGGGTAAGAAGGAACAGCTCAACCAGCACAATCCCAGATCCAGATAAGGTCAGATAAAAGACAAGTATAGGATCAACGCTCCCAGCTGTACTGGCCCAGCTGCTCATCCCAACAAATGAGACAAGGCTGGCTGTTCTGGTGGGGATGAGTTTTTCCTCCAGGGGTCATGTGCTAGAAGCCTGGCCCCCAGTGTGGTGTTGTTTAGAGGTTATGGGACCTTTAAGAGGCAGGGCTTGGTGGGAGCACCTTAGGTCATTGGGGCCACCATCCTCAGAAAAGATTCATGCTAGTCTCATGGGATGAGCTAGTTCCCACAAGAACAGATTGTTATAAGAAAAGTGCACCTGATCCCTGAATCCCTCTGGCCTTCTGTCTCACTGTGGGATCTCTCCTGCCTATGACCATGGGATCTTTGCTGCATGTGCTCCCACCAATACAATGCCACATGCCACAAGGCCCTCCTCAAAGCCACACTGAAGCTGACGCCATGCTTGTAGACCTCCAGAGTTTGAGCTGAGTAAGCCTTTTAAAAATGAATATGCTTAGCTTCAGGTGTTTTGTTATAGTGATGGGGAACAGACTAATACAGAGGACTGCATTTTAGGTTCATGACTGCACTGCTGCCTGAAAGGAAAGGTCAGAAATAGGGAAGAAAAAATCTTCCCCTCAATACTACTGTTTTCCTTCAAATCACTCACCCAAGATATTCAAGTAGAGAAGTCTTTCCTGAAGGTTTGGTATCACGGGGGGAGGGGGGCTGTTCATACCCCAGAATACCAATGGCTTGGCATTGACAATCAGCCATTGCCTGTTCTTGTCTTTGGAAATCCTCTGGTTCTTTTGCCTCCAGGAATTCTGTCCTGGCCTCCTCCTTTCCAGGCTGTAATTTCCTGTTGTGTTGCTGGAGCCCTCCTCCTGGAAGGCATTTCTCCAAAATAGATCTTCTTAGGATGCACAGATGGAACTTCAGTTCTGCATCCCTCCATGGGACATCCAGGAGCATTAGAGGGCTCTGCTTAACCCATGATCATCTGTCTACTTGGATTTCACCATCTGACATCTCAGAAGAGCCAGCGAGACCTTGATGTTTTAGTGTTTCCATTCTCTCTCTTCTGTCTGTGCAGGTAGATGGGCACACATCAGCTATTTGTCTTCCCACTGAAATAAACAATGGTGCTTCCCATTAGAAGGTAGAGGTGACTACAGTCAGTTTGGATGCTCAGGAGAATTCTTTTCATTTATAGTAAGAATGCATCACAGGGTAATAAGTGGACTCCTAAGGATTTAATAGGATCATGAAGTTAATAATGTGAGCCATCACAGCTAGGTCAACTAAGATTTTATTTTTGAGAATGATATGCATTATGGAGTTTACCTGATTTCTTTTTCCAACCAGAATCCAGATTTCAACTCCACTTGATGAATAGTCCATTCTTCACCATGTCACTTAAATCACTGGCTAAACTATTTACTAACTATGCAACTGGCTCTGGTTTTAGACTCATTTTATGTCCCTTTGTCTATTGCTGTACCAATTGTTAAAATAGCATACTTTTAAAATTATACTCTCTGGCTTATTTTGATATCTCCTTGAGCAAATCTGTCATTGTGTCTTTTCCAAAAATTCTTGGCTTCATTTATGGGCTTTTACTTACCACTGATTTTTTTTTTTAAATAAATCAACTTTAAGCATAATTCACATACACTAAAATCAGTGAAAAAGTGAAGTTAGTGTGCAATTTTACAAGTTTTGATACAAATACAATCATGTACCCACTCTCACAATTATTACATAACACCCCACAATAAACCCCCAAAACTTCCTCATGCTCTTTTTGCAACCCACTCGCTATACAACCCTGGCCCCAAGCAACCATTGTTCTTTCTCCTGTTGCTATGGTGTTTCCTTTCCCAGACTATTAAATGAACAGAATCGTATAGCTTGTAGCACTTTGTGCTTAACCTTTCTTAATTAGCCTAATGCTTTTGAGATTACTCATGTTATTGTAGGAATAGCTAGCTTCCTCCTTTTACTTGCTGGTGGTGATCCATTATATATATACACACAATTTGTCTACTCATGCACCTGTTTGTGATCATTGGAGTAGTGTTTGAGTTTTGCCTATTATGATTAAAACTTCTAATGAGCATAGTCTTACAAATATTTGAGGAGACTTATATTTCTCCTGAGTAAACAACTAAGAATAAGATTGCTGGGCCATATGGTAAGTTTGTGGTAATGTAATAAGAAATGTTTAGATGTTCTGGTTTCTCTGCATCCTCACTAGAGCTTGCTATTGCCAGATTTTTATTGTTAGCTATTCTAATAGCTACTCAGTGGAATCTTGTTGTTGTTGTTGTTGTTGTTGTTGTTGTTGTTGTTGTTGTTGTTAGGTGCCGCCAAGTCATGCCCAACTCATACCAACCTTCCTAGGATTTTCAGTGGTTGATTGTTTTGGGATTGCTTTGGGAGTGGATTGCCACGTCCTTCTCCCCAGTGGAATCTTACCCCTGTTTTAATTTGTATTTGCCTAATGATTAATAATGAATATTTTTCCTTGTGTTTGTCATTCATATATATCTTTGGTTAAGTGTCAGTTAAAGTGTGTTGCCCTTTTTCTAAAAAAATTTGAGTTTTTTTTCCTAATGTTGACTTCTGGGATCCCTTATATTGTCTAGATATAAGTATTGTGTGGATGTGTCATCTACAGGTTGAGTATCTCCTATCCAAAATGCTTAAAACCAGAAATGTTTTGAGTTAGGATTTATTTTTCAGATTTTGGGCTATTTGCACATACATAATAAGATATGTTTGAGATGAGACCCAGGTCCAAATATGAATTTTATTGCTGTTTCATGTACACCTCACACTCATAGCATCAAGGTAATTTCATGCAATGTTTTTGTACATCTGAGTTTTGACTGCAGTGTATCACGTGGGGTCAAGTGTGGAAGTTTTCACTTGTGGTGTCACATTGGTTTTCAGAACATTTCAGATTTGGGGGCATCTTCAGATTTTGGATTAGGGATGCTCCACCCTGATTTTCTTCCATTTTGCAACTTGTCTTTTCATTCTCTTAACTTTTCACTGAGTGAGCAAAGTTTTTTGAGGAGATGAAGTGCAACTTAACAATTCTACCTTTTTGGTATCATATATAAGAATGCTGCATAATCTGAAATCAAAAAAGTTTTCTCCTATGCTTTTTTTCTAAAAAGTTGAAAAATTTGTCTTTCTTTTAGGTTTATGATCTATTCCAATTTCTCTTTATATAAAGTGTGAGGTTGATGCTGGTTTATTATTATTATTATTATTATTACCTGTGGATGTCCAATTCCTCTAGCACCATTTGTCAAAAAGGTCTTTCTTCTATCGACTTCTTTTTATTGGAAATTTTTAATGTACAACTTAATGTGTTTCATTCTGACATGCATTTCATTGTGACATTTCCAAATATGCATTTCAATGTACATTGCACAGATAAGTTCCCCTTGCTCTTTTCTGTCCCTCTTCCCCACTCTCTCACCCTCCCACCAATGGCCTCTCTTCTACTTACATATCTTTTTGTGGGAATATTTTTCTATATACCCTTGCATCCCTATTATGATTTAAGTCCAAACTTTTTTCTACAGTGATCTATCTTTTTTGTATTGACAGCAGTATTACATGATTAATCTAGCCCATTTGCATTATTACCATCCTTTGGTATTGTTGGTATTATTACCCAAACTATTAAAGTTGGGCTGTTTACTTTGAGGTTGACCTCTCTCTCATTCCTCGCTCCTCCTTGTCCCTCTTCCCCCTCCTGTCTTCTCCCATCATCAATTCCTTTTGCTAGATCCCTCCCTCCTTCTTCCTGCTCCTTAAATTGTCCCTTCTTTGCTAAGTTTACATTAGCTTTTTATTATATCCCAATTTCTGTATAGGATTTTTTCCCTTCTTTTAAATTTGATTCAACTCCCATATATGAGTGAGAACATGTGGTATTTCTCTTTTTGGACTTGTGTTCGTTGTTTCTGCACCTTTGTTCAAAGTCAGTTGGTCATATTTATGTGGGTCTGCGTCTAGGTTTCCAGTTTTGTTCCCAATACCACAGTATCTTGGGGGAAAACATAAACAGTGAAATAGTCTACTCGTTTGTTAGAACTTACTTCACACTTCTATCAGCAATGTTTTAAAACATTACCCGCCTACGCCGGCCTACTCCTCTTTGGGACTTTACTGCCACTGTACTTCATGGTTCTACATCCCTGGGTGCCTCTGGAGGGCCAGGATGGTGACATTCCTTCTTCTGTGCTCCACACATGGTCTGCCTCATAGCAGGTGCACAATATTTAGCTTAAATAACTAATGATGCGTTAGCTGAGTACTCCTAGAGTTCAAGAAGAGACGAGAACAAGGAGCCTCTTTGCTCTTTGAGCAGAGACATTTTGCTGTGCTGCCATGATAAGAAATTTCTCTTCCTTCAAAACTATGGCAGAATTCCATGAAGAAAATATGCTCCTAGGCTGACTTATTTTCTCTAGTCAAAATGAAATAATTATACTAAGTCTCCTGGGAAGAGTGATATACTTTTATATCCAAGATTACCTATTTTATTCACTATAATAGTGTGAAGGTGCAAACTGGTATTGCTTCCATATGCAGGGAACTCTGAGATGTGGCAGGCTGTGGAAGCCTCATCATCCTCCCCCTGAGGTGGATTCTGGCTTGAATTGGAAAACATGGTGGATGAGAGGTTGAGGCTTGCTCTAGTCAAGTATCTTTTTGGGGAGGAATCGTCAAGAGGTCAATGCAGCAGAATTTCTTTGAGCCTTCTGTGGGACACAAAAATAGTTTGATAAGACACCTTTCCATCACAGTGCACTTTATGGGGAATTTTGTCGTGTGTGTGTGTGTGTGTGTGTGTGTGTGTGTGTGTGTGTGTGTGTACGCGCGCGCTGTGGATTGAATCCACAGATTGGCACAGGCTAACCACACACTTTACCACTGAGCTACACTTCTGGCCTCCTAGTGAAATGTTCACTTGTGATGCCACTAAACTGTTGGGGCTGCCATGTCTCTTATCATCTCTGTGAGGGGAAGAAGAAATGTCAAGAAACCCAGCCAGAGAATGCCTAGTTCCTTCTCTGATGTTTGGGTCCTCACATCTGTGCTTCAGACAGCCTGGTCTTATAGACAGGAGACAGTCTATGTTCTCAGAGACTCCATGTTTCTTCCTTTTAAGGAAAGGGAAATACAGCAATGTGTTGCTCAATGATAGCCACATGTTCTATGAACTACGTTGTTGGGCCATTTCATCACCATGTAAAACATCATAGAGTGTACTTTGGGCAAACTAAGCAATGCCACTAGGTGATATAGTCTTGGGGGATCTCTACCACAAATGTGATCTGTCATTGATGGAAATGTCATGATGTGGTATCTGAGTGCACTCCAGCTGCAACACACCATCCCAGCACACCATCTTCATTAATACAAAATTGTAAGGAATGATTGTTTTTAAGTCGCTACTTGGTGTCCCATTTATGATAGATGGCTCTCCCACCTTCTTGAAAATTTCTGACTGTCAACCAGACCCTTTACTTTTTAAAATAAGGCAGCACTCCATGGGAATCTTGCTTGGATTTTAATTGTGTTTTCTTTGGATGATGGAGAATTTGAAGATCTACTTTCAAGATAACCACACCAAATGATTTGCTTACATTTGAAAACAGTTATACATTTCATTTCCAGAGTCACGGAACCGTGTATGGAAGTTCTGAAAAGCTAAGTGCCATCTATATTGACTTAGAAAATAATATAAATGTAAAGTTGGGATAGCTTCTCTGAAAACTCCAAAGCCAACACAAATCTTAGCATCTAAATGTGACTGGGGAGCAGGAGCACATTTTGGCAGCTGGACAGGCCTCAAGGTCAGCTCCTTTCTTTAAAGAAAAACTTCTAAATATTTAAGAAGCATCTGTCAATTCTCCCGGAAGTCAGTCATGAATGAGACTTCCTGTAGTGGCTGCTACAGGAAGCTGCAAATAAATGAATCCAGGGAGGAGGGGTGTCAGTATGCGCTGCAGTAACAGTTCACTGAGCAATGACTTCTGGACATGTTTTCTTGAGCAAACAATCAAAAAAGAAAACCAAACCAAACGTTTCTGGCATTGCTATTTGTGCCAGCTTGTGTATAAATTGTGTGCACAAAGATGTGCGCCTCCATGTATACATAGGAATGCGTAAGTGAAGTAAAGGGACAGGAGCCAACAATGATGGTGTTGTTGTTGTTAGGTGCTGTCGAGTCGGTGTCCAACTCATAGCGACCCTACATACAACAGGCGAAACACTATTGCCAGTGCTTCTCTGCTGTTCATAGGGTTTTCAATGGCTGATTGATTTTGGGGAGTGGGTTGCCGGGTCCTTCTCCAAATGATGGTGTACTTGAGTCTTAATCCTGAAAACAAGATTGTGGGTGATTGTGATCATCATCTTACACATGGTAAAACCAAGGCTAGCTATATCCCTGGTTTTGCACAACATCACAGTCTTAATCCCTTTGGGATACTATAGCAAAACACCACCAATCAGGCAGCTTATAAGCAGCAGATATATTCATTTCTCACAGTTGTGGAGGCTGGCGGTGCAAGATCATGGCGCTGGGAGATTTAGTGTCTGATGACAAGCCACTTCCCTGTTCATACGGGGCATCTTCTCAGCATGTCCTCACATGGTAGAAGGGACAAATTTGGTCACTTCAGCCCCTTGAAAAGGCACTAATCCATTCAGGAGGCCTCCCCCTCATGACCTAATGAACTCCCAAAGACCCCACCTCTCAATACCATCATACTGGGGACTAGGTTTCAGCCTATGAATTTTGGGGAAAGACAAGCATTCAGTCAAGGCAGCCGTGTAATTGGTCGATGCTGGTTCTGTGCATCTTTAGAACTCCTCAGCATGATGACATTGATATCACTGTGTGTCCCCCACAGACACGGGCCTATTTTTCTTACAAGAGTCCCAGCAATAAAATACAATCTTAATTTTACAGATGCCTATTTCTTCAGTTATCACTTCCTTTGTTTTCACAGTACCAAGAAGAAACAGGAGTCTGTGGTTCAGGAAACACGACCGGGAATAACCCGAGCATCCCTTTGGGTCAAATCGCACTGTGGTTCTGTTTGAAACCACTGGAGATTTTTTCCTCAGGAAAGTGCTGCTTTCCTTCCACAGAGGACCAGGTGGAGTTCGAGAGACTTCTTTGTCTAAAAGCAACCACAGAAAATGCCAAACCGAAGGGCAGGCTCAAGCTGGGCCCTCCTGCCATTCTGGTTTCTTTCTCAAAGCTCTTCTGGGCCAGAATACTCTAAAAGCCTCCTGTGGCTCACAGTCAGTCAGAGATTATTTCTCTTCTGAGGCAGCTCACACATACCAGCCCTGTTCTGGGAACCTTTTCAGGCTTATGAATAATGGAGAGAGTGGCTCAAGAAAGCTGTTGGTGATGGAGATTCAGTTGCTGTCTCAGCTTTTGTGTTTTGTTTTGTTTTATTTGAGATGAGGTCAAGTCCAGCCTTGAACTCCTGGACTCAAGTGATCCTCCTGCCTCTGCCTCCCAAGTAGGTGGAACTACCGGTGTGTGTCACAGCACCCAGCCCTTCAGCTTTCTTCTCACCATTGCTGGGCAAAAATGATTGGGATTTCATTTTCTGTGCAGCCTTACCAGTATCAGCTCGCCTCTGAAGAACTTTCAGGTCAACAGGAAGATTGTTTCTGGGAGCTGAAAATTACACAAAACGTTTCAACTTTCAGCTGAGGTAAAAGACTCTTTTCCTTATTCCTGGCTCCTGCCTCCTCATCAGAAAAGTAATCTCTAATGAAACTACTGTCCATAGCCATACCTCCCTCACGTCTGATCTAGTCAGGTCTCAACTCACTCACTTCACACTTTTATCAGCGATGTTTTAAAACATTACCAGCCTAAACTGGCCTACTCCTCTTTGGGCCTGGTTAGTATTTGGATGGGAGACCGCCTGGGAATACCAGGTGCCTTAGGCTTGGGAGAAGGACCTGGCAGCCTACTCCCCAATCAGTCACTGAAAACCCTGTGAACAGCAGAGAAGCACACTAGTGTTTCTGTTGTACACAGGGTCGCTATGAGTCAGAGCTGACTCCATGGCATCTAACAACAACAATACTACTACTCCTTGATATTTGTGCTGGAAATTAACTTCTCAAGGTAAGCCTGAGAGTAAATGTAGAGAAGTGATCCCTTGGATTTGAAATTTTTTACTTCTTTAAAATAGTGCCTCCCCTGCTCTATTATTGACAGATTACATTTTTACTTTATGAAGAAAATTAAAATTATTCATAATCTCATTACACAGGTATAAGTGCTGTTAAACCTTAACTGGTGACGTGCCCTAACTAGAACATAGCTAGGGACTTCAGGTCATGAAGACCCGCATCCTTTTAAAGGATATATAGGTATTTCTTTTGGTTGCAAGTGGCTTTATGTTTTAGGTTAAACCTTTCTTAAAATATTTTGTCTGTTTTGGTTTCAAAATATGTATTTATTAACGTTTTGCTAAACAAAATAAAACTCATATTACAATTGATTAAACTGCTAGTAAGTTAGAAAAACTTTGGCGCCTAAAATGAAAGTCATTTTTAGATATTTTTGACTGAAACTTTATCTAATTATGGAAAAAAAAAGACAAAATAACAGATATTAAGTTTCAAAGTCAGTATCACAGCCCAGCACTTTGGAACACTTTAAGCAGACAGGCTTTTTACGTTTAGTATGCAAATAAGATGTTTTTCTATCAAGTTTCAATGGGCAAAGGTAACATAGTTTATTTTTTGCTAGATCTGCTTGAGTTCTTGAGGTGGATGGAGCATTTCAGATCCTAAAATACACTTAATCAAAGTTTGTATTTGGATAGGAACTCATTCATTATATACTTGTTTCGACTCTGAAAGAATTAATTCTCATCTTAATAACTTCATGAACTCTAATCATGATAACTATTTCCTCTCTAAACTTTCATATGTTGTTGTTGTTGTTGTTGTTAGGTGCTGTTGAGTCGTGTCCAACTCATAGCGACCCTCATAGGGTTTTCAATGGCTGATTGTTACGGGATTGCCACGGGAATGGATTGCTGTGTCCTTCACCCATTTTTGTGGTGCTGGGAGTCGAACTCAGGACCTCAGAGACTGCAGAGCGGTGCTCTACCAACCGAGCTAAAATTTACTGTTGCCACTGGTACCATTCTAAAAAACCAGCCATTGGCCATCTATAGGTTCTGTGACCAACAGAGAAATTTTCACACTTTTGATCTAAAACATCTACTCCTGATTTTGTTCTATTATATAAAGCTGTCATTTTAGGTTTACTGGTTTCTTCATCAGTAGGAATACTGATACATAGATGACACTACTATGGTACATTTTGATTTTTTTGGTGACAGATGAAAACAGTGTCATAGTAGCCTGATACCCACACAATGAAAAATTTATAGGTTAAATTCTTGCTGGTAAAAACTCGGGAGGGATTTCTTTCTTTTTCTGTCAAATATGCCTACAGAAGTTAGCTTTTGCAGCTCATTCACCAGTTCCATTGAGCTAAACCAATTATATCCAGGAATGTTGCAATTTGAATTATAAATTGGTTTACCTAAATAGAGCACCAATTGAGTAGGTTTGCAGAGCCTCAGAAGATGTTGATCCAATACTTCGCCATCAGAATCTTTTCTGTGATACAAATAAGTGTTGAAACATTAGTCAGCTTTTGCATCCTCTAGAATCAGAATTTTTATCCCTTATTTGTTGGGTTTCTTAGGTATAGATCCTCTGAAATGACAACCATGAAAACCTACCAGCATATCATCAACTGTGACCTATTCTAAAGTGTAGTTGCTTTGCAAATTCTCCACAGGCTTTTCAAACAACCAAATTATAGGTGCTGCTGGATCAGGTTGACACCTTTGCTGCCTAGTTTCAGAATTATCCAGATGAAGGCATGAAAGTAAATCCAACTTTCTTTTCAGCAACATTGTTGTTGTTGTTATTAGGTGCTGTCGAGTCGGTATCCGACTCATAGCGACCCTCACAGGGTTTTCAATGGCAGATTGTTTCAGGATTGCCAGGTCCTTCCCCCATTTTTGCAGTGCTGGGAATTGAACTGGGGACCTCAGAGACTGCAGCGCAGCGCTGTACCAACTGAGCTAAATCCCAGCCCCTTCAGCAACATAGCACAGTGAAAAAGATCTCTAACGGTTCCATCCATAGCAAACATGGCGGATAAGTCTTCATTTCCCAATGTAAAAGCACCGCTGTATGTAAGCAGTCCTATATAAGCTTGCAGTTTGATTATGTCTAAGTTTTCTGTTCTGGTTGATCCTCTCATTTGTATTTTGCATGAATTTTCTCAAGTGTTCCATTTGTCCATACAATAATTTCTCCCTGTTACTTTCTTAGAAAATAAGTAATGTCAAATGTTCTGTTAGGGTTGCTATGAGTTGACCTGACCCGACAACACCTAACAACAACAACAGATGTCTCTAACATGTGAGGAATCTTGCAATTTTTTTAACGGGATCCTTGGCACCTGGTAATTTTATTGTCAAGTTGTTGATGGGGGATACTCTTCTGACTTTGCATCTTTCTGCTTTAGACAACTTGAGTTGATTTTTCCCATAAAACTATGTTTTTCTTATTACTTGCAGTGTCCACTGTTGAAGATTCTTCATCACCTTCTCATTATTCTCCTTTTGCATCTCCTTCTTCTTGCCCTTCTCTATCTTCTTTTACTCTTTCTTCCCTCTCTGCTCTTTCTTCTACTTTTTGTTTGGTTCTGTATTGTGAGACCTCACTAACTGTTGATCATCATCACAATCACCCATAGCACTCATATCTTCATCTTTTTCACCTATTTTATTCAAAATTTGTTGTGCAAACTCTGGACATTGAGGCTTTCCAAGATCCACAGATGAAAGAAATGGTTTGGATGCCACTTTTCAATATTACTGATAAAGGAATTGTAATATTACATAAAATAGAAAGATAATTTTAAAAAATGTACCTAGCGATGTCAGGTCTCAGAAACCTGACTCCACTTGTATTTTGTACCACTTACTGAATCAAAATCACACACACAATTACCCAAGTAGGCACAATTTTAGAAAGGTACTGAAGAGATGAGAGCCTGCGCAGTGTGTGCAAGGTGAACATAAATACGTCGCTTGGGTGTATTAGACTCATGTATCACCAGTCAAATGTTAATATCTGGTAAGATTTCTTTCTAGGTCATATGACTTTTTCTTATACTAGTGAAATTTTGAAGTCAATATGTTACATTACTGGGCTGGGGTTTAATTCAGTTGGTAGAGTGTTGCTCTGTGTACTCTGAGGCCATAGGTTTGATCCCCAGCACCGCAAAAATGGAAGAAGCATGTGGCAATCCACTCCTGGAACAATCCCGAAACAATTGGTCATTGAAAACCCTATGAACCCTATCCCTATGACTCAGACCTGACTTGATGGCACCTAACGACAACAACATATTACAGGAGAAATCTGTGTCTCTCATGTAGACATAAGGAAAGTTCTTCCCCTCAACCTTTTCCCCGGGAAGCTAATCATGGTGTGAGGGCGGAACAAGCATGCTGGGAAAAATAGACTGCACCTTGAAAAGAGGGGCCCCTGATGTCCTTCGCTATCCATGGTTCCGGAACCTCGTGCCTCCTCTTTGCAACAGCAGCCACATGAAGAGGAAGGAACGTTTGTGACTCACGGAAGTCACTAGAGGTGAAGCAAGAAGGACTTTGGATCTATAGATCAGAGGAAGGAAGGGGTGACATAGGTCAGAAAGACAAGATCATTGGGTTTGTCAGCTTTCCACCATGTGTCAAAACACCCGAGACAAACACTGAAAAGAAGAAAGGTTTCTTGTGGCTCATGGTTTCAGAGGTTTCAGTCCATGTCACTTGTCCTGTTGCTTTGGGCTGTGGAGGGAGGCATAGTACCTTATGGTGGGCATGTGGTACATGGTAGATGAGGCCTGTTCACCTCGTGGCAGCTGGGAAGCAAAGAGGGAAAGAAGAAGAGAGTAGGGCCCCCAAATCCCCTTTCAGGGCATGTTGTCAATGACCTGACTCCTACTAGGTTACACCTCTTTTTCTTTTTCTTTTTCTTCTCCTTCTCCTTCTCCTCCTTTTCCTCCTCCTCTGCTCTTCCTCCTTCTTCTTTATTCTTCTCCTTCTTATTCTTCCTCCCCCTCCTCCTCCTCCTCTTCTTCTTCCTCTTTTTCTTCTTCTTCTTCCTCATCTTCCT
>VMDO01016198.1:0-48603 GCA_007922755.1 Pedetes capensis | reverse complement strand
CAGGGGAAACACTATTGTCAGTGCTTCTCTGCTGTTCATAGGGTTTTCAATGGCAGATTGATTTTTGGGAGGGGCTTGCCAGGTCCTTCTCCCAAGCCTACAGCTTCTGGTGTTCCCAGGCGGTCTCCCATCCAGGTACTAACCAGGCCTGACCCTGCTTAGCTTCCGAGATCTGACGGGATCGGATGCCACAGGGCTACAGCTGCAGGCTATCTGTATAATACAGGTTGTTAATGAGTCTTCTTCCAATCATGATGTCACATTTTTCTTCGTACAGTCCAGATTCTTGAACTATTTGCTCAACATAGAAATGGAAGAGGTACAGTGAAAGGATACAGCCCTTATGTATACCTTTCTCAACTTTAAACCAGGCAGTGCTTCCTTGTTCTGTGTGAATTATCTCCAGATCCATGTACAAATTCTTCATGAGTACAATTAAGTTCTCTAGTATTCCCATTCTTTGCAATGTTATCCATAATTTGTTGTGATCCACATGGTCAAATGACTTTGCCTAGGCAATAAAACATAGATAGATATCTTTCTGGTATCCATCTGGCATTGATGTCCCTGTTTCCATGTTGTCTTCTGAATCTAGCTTGATTTTCTGGCAGTTTTCTGTCTATATACTGCTGCCATTGCTTTCGAATGATCTTTAGCAAAATTTTACATGTGTGTGATATTAATGACATCGTTCAATGATTTCTACATTTGGGTGGATTCCCCTTCTTGGGAATAGGCACAAATATGGATCTCTTCCAGTCAGTTGGGTAGGTATACATTTTATAAATTTCTTGGCATGAACTAGTGAGAACCACCAATGCTGCATGTGTTTCTCGAAACTTTTCCATTGGTATTCCATCAATTCCTGCAGCCTTGTAAAGTTTTGACAATTCCTACAAGGCAGCTTCACTTCATCTTTCAGTAGCATTGATTCCTGATCATATGCAACCTCTTGAAATGGTGGGTAATCCACTAATCCTTTTTGGTATAATGACTAGGTGTATTCCTTCAATCTTCTTTTGATGTTTCCTGCATCATTTAATATTTTCCATTTGGAATTCTTCACCCCTGCCACTTGAGGCTTGAATTTTTTCTTCAATTCCTTAAGCTTGAAAAAAACCGAGCATATTCTTCCCTTTTGGTTTTCTATCTCTGGCTCTTTACACATGTCATTATAATATTTAATTTTGTCTTCTCAAGCTGCCCTTTGAAATATTCTGTTTAGTTCTTTAACTTTGTTATGTCTTCCTTTTATTTTAGCTGCTACTTGTTGATGGACAAGTTTCAGAGTCTCTTTGACATGTAATTTGGTCTTTTTTTTTTTTCTTGTCTTTTTAATAACCTTTTGCTTTCCTCAGGAACGATGTTTTGATATCAAACTGCAACTCATCTAGCCTTCAGTCTAATGCAGTATACCTGTTCTTGAGGTCGCCTATGAACTCAGATGGGATACTCAAGGTCATGTCTTGGCTACGGTATACTTGTAATTTTCTTCAGTTTCTGTTTGAACCTGCATATGAACAGTTGATTCTCTGATCCACAATCACCACCTGGTCTTGTTCTGACATTTGATATTGAGCTTTTCCATTGCCCTTTTCCACAAATGTAGTCAATTTGATTTCTTGCATGTTCCAAGTGGTGACTTCTATGTCTATGGTTGCCATTTACATTGGTGAAAAATTGCATTTGCAATAAAAAGCTCATTCATCTCACAAAATTCTTTCATGTGATATCCAGCAATGTTTCTGTCACCAAGGTCATATTTTCCAACTACTGAGCCTTCTTCTTTGTTTACTATTTTAGCATTCCAATCACCAATACATTCTGATTGCATGTTGGGTATATTTCAGATTGCAGAAGCTGGTAAAAATCTTCCCGATATTCGTTTGTAGCCTTAGTGTTACATGGGTAAATTTGAATAATAGTCATATTAACTTGCCTTCCTTGTAGGCATATGGATATTACTTTAACATTGGCAGCATTGTACTTCAGAACAGATCTTGAGATATCTATTTTGATGATGAATGCAACCTCTTTTCTCTTTAATCTGTCATTCCTGGTATAGTAGACCATAGGGTTATCTGATTCAAAATGGCTCATTCCAGTCCATTTTAGCTCACTGATGCCTGGAATGTCGATATTTATATGCTCCATTTCCATTTTGGCAGTTTCTAATTTTCACATCACATACATTCCACATTCCAATTATTAATGGAATTTTCCAGTTGTTTCTTCTCATTTCTAGTCATGCCACAACAGCAAATGGAAGTCCCCTGGGCTTTATTCCATTCCTGTCATTAAAGTGGACTCAACTTTGAGGCGTCAACTATTCCCCAGTCATCTTTTTTGTGACTTTCAATCTGGTGGGCTAATTTTCCACCTCTATATTTGACAGTATGTCTCTGTTATTTATAGGGTTTTCAATAGCTATTGAAAGGAGTAGGAGTAGGTTAGCCATGTCCATCTCCCTAGTCTGTCTTAATCTGGAAGCTCAGTTGAAACCCATATGCCATTGGTGACCCTGCTGGTATCTGTAATATCCATGGTATAGATTTCTGCATCACAGCAACATGCAAGCCCCCACAGTATAGCAAACTGATAAACACATGTGGGATCCTGGTTGGGGTCAGATGGAATCTCAATGTAGATTTGATTGGCATTTTTCTTGTGCTAAAGATACTGAACATTTTCTCACACATGTATCAGCCATTTGTACTTCCTCCTTTTGAGAATGGTCTGTTTAGTTCATTTTCCCATTAGTGACTGGATATTTTTTTTCTTTTGGTATTTAATGTTTTGAGTTCCTCATGTGTTCTGGATGTTAATCCTTTATCAGATGAACAGCAGGCAAAATTCTCTACCATTCTGTGGGCTATCTCTTCAATCTGGTAATTGTTTCCTTTGCTGTAAGAAGCTTTTTAATGGTACGCAATCTCATTTGCTGTTTTTTCCTGGACTATTGGAATCCTATTCAGAAAATTATTGCCTCTGTCTATACCTTGATGTGTTTTCCCTATGTTATTCTCTAGTAGTTACAACGTTTCATGTATTACATTAAGGTCTTTGATAGATTTTTAATTGATTTTTGTACAGGGTGAAAAATAGGTCTAGTTTCAGTTTTCTACATGTGGTTACCTAATTTTCCCAGCACCATTTGTTAAAGATGCTCTCTTTTTTTCCAATATATATTTTTGGCATGTGTCAAGAATTAGGTAGCTGAAGCTGTGTGGTTTTTTCTGAGTCCTCTATTCTGTTCTATTGATCTACATGTCTGTTTCTGTGCCAGTACCATGCTGATTTTCTTCCTATTTCAAATCAAATGTTGTTACCTCCTGAATTACATTTTTTGCTCAGGATTCTTTTTCTTTTCTTTACATTTTTTTTTTAGTTCTATGAATGTGACTGGAAATCTGATGGGGATTGTATTGACTCTATAGATTACTTTTGAATGGCCATTTTCACCATATTAATTCTGCCAACATATGAACATAAGAGTTGTAATGTCTCCATCAATTCCTTTCCTCAATGTTTTATAGTTTTCATTGTAGATGTCTTTAACCTCTTTGGTTAAGTTTATTCCTAAGTATTTTATTTTATTTTTTGAGATTAATAAGAATGGGATTATTTTCTTTGTTTCTTTCTCTGTATGTTCATTGTTGACACATAGAAAATATATTTCGTATGTTTATTTTGCATCTTGATACTTTACTGAAAGTGTTTATTATAAAGAGTTTTTTGGTGGAGTCTTTAGGATCTCTTAAGCACAGAATCATATCCTCTACAAATAGGGATAATTTGACTTCTTTCATTTAAATCCAATTTATTTCTTTCTCTTGTCTACTATCTCTGGCTAAAAATTCAGGCAATATATGGAATAAGAATTGAGAGACTGAACACCCTTGTCTCCTTCCTGATTTTAGAGAAATTGCTTTCAGTGTTTTTGCCATTCAGTACAATGTTTTCTAAAGATTTTCATGCCTCGCCTTTACTACATTGAGGTATGTTTCTTCTATTCCAACTTTCTTCAGGGCTCTTATCATGAAAGGATGTTGAACTTTGTCAAAGTCCTTTTCTGCATCCAGTGAAAAGATTGTGATTTTCCCCCTTTATTCCAAGGATGTACTGTATTCTATTTATTGATTGTGTATATTGAACAATTCTTATATCCCTAGAATGAAACCAACTTGACCATGTGTATGATACTTTTGTTGTGTTGTTGAATTTCATTTGTAAGTATTTTATTGAGTATTTATGCATCTATACTTATCAGGGAAATTTGTCTATAGTTTTCTTTTGTTGTTGTATTCTTATCTAATTTTCATATTCAGGTAATACTGATGTTGTAAAGTGAGTTTGGAACCCTCCTTTCCTCTATTTCACAAAAATGGCTGAGAAGCACTAAGGTTAGTTCTTCTTCAAAGTATAATGGTAGAGTTCAGCAGTGAATCCATCTGGTCTTGGGTTTTTCTTTTGGGGAGAATATTTATTACTTTCAATTTCATTGTTATAGATCTGTTGAGTTGTTTATATTCTCTTGGTTCAGTTGTGGTAGGCCACTTGTCTAGAAATTTATCCATTTTTTCCTAAATATTACAATTTATTAGAATATAATTTTTCAAGATTTTCCGTAATGATTTTCTGGATTTCAGGGGTATCTGTTGTCCTTTGCAATATTCCTTTTTTTTTGCCACTAATTTTATTAATTTGTGTCTTTTCTTTGGTTCATCTGGCTATGAGATTGTCAATTCTGTTTATCATTTCAAAGAAGCAAATCTGTTTCATTTAGTCTCCATTTCACTGATTTCTGTCCTGATGATGATAATGAGTATTATTATTATTATTATTATTATTATTATTATTATTATTGAACACAGGGATTCACAGGTTTTAGGCAAGTGCTCTATTACTGACCTGCACCCCCCAGGTCATTTTTTTGTTTTTCGTTTTAAGATAGGGACTCAATAAATTGTGCTGGCTGCCTCTAACCTCAAATTCATGGTCTTTCTGCCTCAGCCTCCAAATCACAGGGATTGCTCACTTTAGTCCATTATCATGTGATTAGATACAAGAAATTACTTCAAGGTTTTTGTATTTAAGACTTGCTTTATGGCCTTAAATGTGATCTATTTCGGAGAAAGTTCCATGAGCTGCTGAGAAGAATGTGTATGCCACAGTCAATGAATGTAATGTTCTATACATTTCTATTATGTCCATTTGATTTTATGGTGCAGTTTAACTCCGAAGTATCACTCATAATTTTTTTGTCTAGTCTCTTGGAATTTTAACTATGCTATGACATGGAACAGTTCCTTCATGGTCATGTCTATTTGGGGTTCTGAATGCCTCCTATACTTAGTGTCAATTTCTTTCCCTAGATTGTGACATTTTCTGGTATAATTTAATCTTGTGTATCTCAGTTACCTAGAGATTTGTAGGTTTGATCTCTTGTGTCGCAGAAGTACTTTACGTTTTGGTCACAATTGCTTACTTTTTTCTGTATTATTATCTGAATGTAATAATTCCTAAACCTTATCTTCAATCCCTGATATCGTTTATTCCACACGATCTAGTATATTGACAACACTTTCCAGTAAGATTTTATGTGATTTATTGAACATTTAAGTCCAGTATTTGTTTGTTTGTTTGTTTCCTTACAGAATCTCTATCTCTGCTGAGTTTCTCACAGAAGTATTGAATTGATTTTTTGCTTCATTTATCTGTTCATTTCAACCCTCTTTGAAGTCAATGATTACTTTTGAAACTAGGTTTTTGTCTGGCATTTCAGCCATTTCTACTTCTTTCCATCAGCTATTAAAGAGATATGAACTTTTGGAGGCATCACATTGCCTGGATTTTAAAATATTTTTTGTGTTTTGATGTTGCAATTTGTGAATGTAGTGGGATAGATAAGTCTTCTTGTTTTATGTAAGGGCTCAAACCCCAGTTCTTCTCAGAGATGAGAAAACAAATTGCCATAACAGCAACAATACCAAAATAAGCCAGATATAGAAATGCAATAAAAATCAATTAAAAAAACAACTAATGCATCATCAATCACCATAAAGAAGAAAGTCATAAAAATAATGTAGACTAAACTATGAAGTTACAAAATTAATAAAGGTAAAAGTAAATGGGCAAAGGACCTGAACAGACAGTTCTCAAATGAAGAAGCTCATAAAGCCATGAAACACATGAAAAAATGCTCAACTTTCCTGGATATTAGGGAAATGCAAAGCAAAATAACTCTGAGATTCCACCTTACTCCAGTAAGAATGGCCAAGATCAACAAAACAAATAACAACAAATGTTGGCGAGGTAGTGGAGAACAGAGAACCATATTACACTGTTGGTGGGACCATAAATTGGTTCAACCACTTTGGAAATCAATATGAAGATATCTCAGAAAACTAAAAATAGGACTGCCATAGGACCCAGATATACCACTACTGGGAATATACCCAAAGAGAGATGAGTCATCATATCACAAATAAACATCTGCACATTTATATTCAATGCAGCACTTCTCACAATAACAAGGATATTGAATCAACCAAGGTTCCCACCACCAGAAGAATGCATAAAAAACTATGGTACATATACACAATGGAATACTAAATGGCAATTTAAAAAGTAATGTCATTTTAAGCAAAATGGATGGAACAGAGAATATCATCTTAAATGAACAAACACAAGCCCAAAAAGAGAAATACCATATGTTCTCACTCATATGTGGGAACTGGATCCTAGTTAAAGGAAGGAAAAATCCTATACATAAATTGAATTATAAAAAATGCACAATTAAACCTAGGATAGAAGGGACCATTTAAGGTATGGAAAGAAGGAGGGAGGGATCTAGCAGAGGGAGGTGAAGATTGGAGAAGATGGGATGGGGTGGAGCACCAATGTGGAAGGATGAAGGGGGAGAGGTCAATCTCAATGTAAACAGCACAACTTCATGAGTATGTTGGAAAGATAGGAGAAGGTAACCCAAATAAGTAACAGAGTTCAACTACAAACTAGGCATAAGGCTCCATAAACTTTGTAGGTTGATGAAAATGTTGTTAGAAGTGATATAATGGATACTTAATGGAAAAATCCATTGCTGTATTACTCAGTACCCCATCGTCATTTACTAATAAAGGGAGAAAAAATAAAAAATGAAAATAACAAACAAACAAAAAACCCTCAACGGGGCCAGCAAGTGGGCCTCAATGTGGAGCAGAAGAATTTGGGTCACTCAGCGTTCTTTGCTCCCATCTCTTCCTTACCTTTCTTGGCTACCAATACAAACATCAGGTGCTCTAATCAATGATGCCATTTTCAGGGTCAGAGCAAAGCCAATGGGTCCACCTGCAATAGCATCTAGGGGAAGTGATCATCACCTGGCATCTTTTCATTCATGGTGGGGACTCACCTAAGGGTTCCAGCTTAATTTTAGATCATGTGGATTCTAGCTTATGTATTACAAATACAAATCTAATCAGTGCCTTTCCTATTTTTTTCCTTTGCATCATGTCAAATACTAAAACCATAAGCACAACTACTTCCACATATTTTCATACAATAACTGTTCCAGAATTGTGCCATTTTTGACAATTTGCACTTGGAACAATCTTTGCTTTAATCCCACAGAACATTCAGCTGTACACTTTGGGTAGGCATTTTGAGATATAAAGACAAAACCAGAATACCAGACATGGCCTTTTTAAAGAAAGTTTTTCTGGGGTTTTTCTTCCCTTTCCCTGTTTCTGTCTGACTTGTCCTTGTGTATAGCCTGGGTTTGTGGTTTAAGGCTAAAAGATGGTGGGATTCAATAGTGTCAAATCTTATTCAAATTGGTATTTGTGGCAGCAAGAACAGTCTACGTTCACTCAGCCACCCACATGCTACTCTTAGAGAGTTTCTAGGGGTTAATGACTGAAACAACTCACCTTCTCTTTTGTTTCCTCTGATGCCATGGAATCTCACATCAATCTCACAAACTATTTTATGCTGAGTTTGGACCAGATTCTAGCTTACCTACAGGGTTCTTAAGGTATCTTATCTTATAATTCATAAATTACTAGTATAGATTGTATCATTTTTATTTGGAAAGTTTGATAAAATCAGCTATCATTGAAAGTCTGAGTCTTAGCTACTTTTAACCCACCAGATTATATTGCTTGTGGAGTAGAAAATTAGGTACCTCTCTATGTAATGAAGGGCTGGGATTTAGCTCAGTTGGTAGAGCCCTGTGCTGCATTCTCTGAGGTCCGGATTTCAATTCCCAGCACCGCAAAAATGGGAGAAGGGCCTGGCAATCCACTCCCAAGGCAATCCCAAAACAGTCAGCCAATGAAAACCCCATGAGGGTCACTATGAGTTGGATACCGACTCAACAGCACCTAAAAACAACAACTATGTAATGAAATGTCGACTTTGCAAAAGAATATAATACAATGAAAGTATTCTAATTCTCTGTTAAGATTATAAACAATTTTTTTCTAAAATGTATTATCCTTCATTATGCTCAAAAATACTCTTTGATTTTTGTAAACATTAGTTACCCAGGTTTTAAAGAATATAAAACTTTTGTTAAAACAATTTATCTAACTTGAATACTTGAAAGTAGGTTTGTGACTCATTCTACTTAAAATTTGAAAAGCTAACCCTTCATAGTTGATTTTTAGTTGATCTTCATTAGCCAATACAGAGAGCTTGATGTGAATTTACCTAATTTTAGTAAACATTAATAAGCTTATTGGTTTTATTTTATTTTATTATTTAAATTATGCAGGAATGCTGTGAGTTTTGGAGAACGCTAAGTGCCATTACAAATTCCCTGCAAAAAAATGAAATAGCTCCATTTTTATTGCTAATGTTTAAAATATAAAATGGGGTGTTTTTAGTAGATACTTAAAAATTATAACTGATATGGGAGGTCAATAAAAGTACATATTTATGCCAACTTTTCATCCAAAAGTTATAGAGTATTAATTTTACAATTTTAACCAAACTATATTTCCATGTCAATAACTTCTGTGACAAATGATACTGTCTGCTTAGTACAAAAGATACTGTTGTTAGGTGCTGTTGAGTCAGTGTCCATCTCATAGAGACCCTATGTACAATAGACAAAGCACTATTATCATGCTTCTCTGCTATTCATAGGGTTTTCAATGGCTGATTTTTGGGCGGAGTGGGTTTCCTGGTCCTCCTCCCAAACCTACAGCACCTGGTATTTCCAGGCAGTCTCCCACCCAAGTACTAACCAGGCCTGACCCTGCTTATCCTCTGAGATATGACGGGATCAGATGCCACAGTGGTATAGCTGCAGGCACTGTCTGCTTAGTACATACATTTTCTCTCAAAGGCACCTGTACACAATAAATCCATTATTTGAATTTGTTTGAGAAATATGATACTGAGCCACAACTATCCTGATCATCAAATAGTTTTATTATACTACTATGGACACTCTGAGTATGGATTATGAAAATTTCTAGTACATTAATTTATATTTGGACACTGCTTTGTCAACAATTTGGAAAATGTTGAACTTTGGATTACATATATTCTTATCCCTTTCCTATTCGTTCATTCAAATAATATTGAGTGTGTGTTCTTAAGTACTGTTCCAGGTGCTGTGTGTGAAACCATGAACAAAGACACACAGAAATCCCATTTATTATGGAACTTATAATCCACTGAGAGGAGATAGACTCACAATAATTAAATAAGGAAATAAAATCTCAGGGTACGTGGCAGAAGTGATTGATTCTTGTGCCAGCAAAATTAGGTTATGTAGTCAGAAAAAGTCTCTCTAAATACGAAGTAATTGGAGGTGCACCCTGAATAATGAGACAAAACAAACAAACAAACAAAAAACCTACAGAAGACATGGGGGGGGGAAGCTTTCCTTCCAATTAGAATACAAGGATAGTACTTGGGAATAAGAATGATTATAGCCTAACTAGAGATGAAAAGGGGGCAGTGGCGTGAGGGACAGAGTACATGAGTTTGATCAAATAGTCTGATTAGAAAATGGGAAAATTACCTGAACAGACATTCCTCAAATGGCCAATAAGCAGATGAAACAATGCTTAACCTCACTAATCATCAGAGAAGTACAAAAGAAAATCACCATGATCTATTATCTCACCTCAACTAGAATGGCTATCATCAAAAAAATGAAAAATAACAAATGTTGAGAAGGATCTTTCTACCACTGAGCTTCACTCCCAGCTCATTTCTTTTTTTTTTTTTTTGAGATAGGGCCCCATAAGTTACACAGGCTGCCTCTGCCTTTGAATCTGTGATCCTCCTGCCTTATCCTCCTCAGTTGCTGAGATTACTGGCATGAGGAATGGCACTCAGCAGGAAGAATTTCACACTGTAGGCAGGGATGTAAATTAGCACAGCCATTATGAAAAACAGTTCAGAGCTTTTTCAAAAACTAGAAATAGAACTGCCATATAATCCAGTAATCTCACTACTGGGAGTATATCCAAAGAAAGTGAAATCAGTATGTTGAAAAGATATCCAAACTCACACATTTATGTGGAGCTATTCACAAAAGCTAAGATACAGAATCAACCAAGGTATCCATCAATGAATGAAGGGATAACGAAAATGTGGTATGCATACATAATGGAATATTATCCAGCCATATAAAGGAATTAAATCCTGTCATTTGCAACAACACATATGGAATTAGAGGATGTTATATTAAGTAGAATAAATAAGTGACAGAAAGACAAATACCACAGTTTCACTTACATGTAGAACCTAAAAAATCCATAGAAGTAGAGAACAGAGTAGTGGTTACCAAAGGCAGAGATAGGTGTAGGTACCAGAGGGATAAAAAGAAGATGGTTAATGGGTCCACAGTCCAACTAGATAGGAGGAATAAGTTCTAATGTTCCACAGCACAGCAGGATAAATATGGTTGACAATAATCAATTGCATATTTCAAAGTAAGCAACAAAGAGGATTTTGAATATTCCCAGCACAAAGAAATGATAAATATCTGAAGTGGCAAATATGATAATTATCCAGATTTGATCATTATACATTAGAAACATGTGTTAAAATGTTACACTATACCCCACAAATAGGTACACTTATTATGTGTCAATTAAAAGTTAAAAATAGGTGAGGTGTGGTGGTACATGCCTGTAATCCTAGTGACTCAGGAGCCACAGCCGGGAGGATTGCAAATTCAAGGCAGAGGTAGCCTGTGTCATTTAGTAAAACCCTATTTCAAGATGAGAAAAAAATTTTAAATGAGTTGGTGGTGTAGCTCAGTGGTAGAGCACTAGCAAAGTTATGTCCAAGGCCCTGGATTCAGCTCCCCAGTAACACAAAAAAGAAGAAAAGTTTAAAAATTACTTAGAAAATGTAGGGAGAAATTAGGAGGAAATTGGCAAAAACCCCCACACTGGGGAAACAGCTTTTGAAGATCTGGTTTGTAAATTAGAAATCTAGGGAAAATGAAGGTAACTGGTTGGACATTTGTACAAAACCCTTCACAAATCCCCCAAACCTGATTGGACAATTGGACTCAAAGCTGATTGGCTAAGGTCATTCCGTGGGCGAGCTACATAAAGAGCTGCACTGCAGCAGCTCAACCCTTTTTTCTCCCGGACCCTTGACCACCAACAAGGAAAGTTCACCCTTTTTTCGCCTGGCCCACCAATGAGGAAACAGCTCTCTTGCCTGCACCTTTAGTGAGGAAAGAACACTCTCCTGCCCTGACCGTCAACAAGGCAAGAACTTGCTCTCCACCGAGACCACCAATATGGAAGCACTTGCCCTTGCAGCTATATAAGAGCTGCTAGGACTTAAAGCTCTACACTTTGGGTTTTCTCTCTGCCCTTCTAAGGGTGGGGAGAGAGAAATAAAGAACTGTGTTTGTCCCTGCAAGGCAAAGGCTTCCGAGGCTTTTCCTTTCTCCCATCTCTGCTGGCATCCTTAGGGCCGCAGGAATCTGCGCCCCTCACCCCAGGGTCCCAAGTGAATTGTGTTTAGTATCTGTGTGTGTGTCGGCACTGCCCATCCAAACACTGGGCCAGACCGGGAGATGCTCGCCCCACAAGAAAAATGGTATGCATTCAGAGACAAAAGAGGGCCAGCTGTATAGGGCTTTCTACATTAGTGAGAAATTTAAACTCAATTATAATTGGAGTGGGAAAGTACCAGAGGATTTATGGTGGGGGAATTACATATTTTAATGTAGTAACTTTGTAATTCACTTTGTAAACTCTTCTACATTTCCTAAAAAAATGCATTACATCACATGCTCAAAAGTCTTAAATTTCTCTTCAGTGTCAACAGAATGAAATGATAATTTTTCATAATATTTTTGACATTCCACAATGCAAGGGCAATAAACTTTTCAAAACTTATGAAGCACAACTTCTCTGTATATACTCTTTGATATATTCAAACTCTTTTAGTCAAGATCCTCCCAAACACACTGTTCTCATTCCTGCCTTCTTAACCCTGTCCATCACCCCTTTCCTAAACAACTCCACCCCCCTTTTTTTTCTCTCTGAAACTTCCATTCTGTTCCTACTACCTGACATTTTGTATAACTGTCCCAGGTAATTCCTAAATAAATTGTTTTCTCCTTTACCACAAATTTGTGATGTGTATCTTTTAGATTCTGGTACACAGAAACAAATAAACCCATTATAAATTAGCTGAGACCAGCCACTGTGATTTTAGCTTCTCTTTTTTTTCTCCCATCGCTTGCACATAATACTTCCTGCAGTGAATAATCTTAAATTCTGGAGAAAAATAGTGATGCAGTTCACTTGTGTTCAACATATGCTTATCTATCTTTTTATTTTCTTAAACATCAAAGCAATAAGCTTTCTGACATGGCTGGATGATCTGGGGCATCTATGGTCATGAAAAAGAACATTTCCCTAAATCTGTAGTAAGACTTAGCCAATGGTCTTGAACTCATTGTCATCATACTTTGTTTTCCATAACAATTCTAGAATATTCAATGTTTTTCTCCAGGGATGAACAACACACATGAAGGGATCTATTGATTTTTCTGAGACAGTTTCACTTCAAGCCCAGGAATTTTGTAAATGAGTGTGATGGGTTCATTTTCCTTCAGGGTATCTCTGCAACACAAAGCAATCCTTTGCTGGAGTTTAAAAATAAATCAACATGGTCAGGCATAGCCTTTTTTTAGCACTTTTCATCAATCTTAATTCAATGAAATAGATTTAATTAGTTTGTTTTGCTTCAAAAATAATTATAAGAAAGTTTTCAACATTGATGGCTCTATTTCTCATGGCATATAAAGAAAAATCAATTTTGCTAAAATATAGAACCAAGACCTAAATACTTAGACTAGATTTGGATACCACGAAATGTAAACTATCTGGCACTAAATCTTGGACTGACAGCAGCTAAGCTTTTCACTTTCAACTTCAGGAAAACAGAACACTTTTTATTATATAGCCAGTTGGTGTTATAGGAACAATCACCTAGGAAAACGATGGTTTCAAATACATATATTTGTTATTCCTTTAAATAAAATTTTAAAATGAACTATTTGTTGTTGTTGTTAGGTGCCCTTGAGTCGTGTCTGACTCATAGCGACCCTCATAGGGTTTTCAATGGCAGATTGTTTTCGGGATTGCCTTGGGAGTGGGTTGCCACATCCTTCTCCCATGTTTGCAGTGCTGGGAATTGAACTCTGGACCTCAAAGACTGCAGAGCGGTGCTCTACCAACTGAGCTAAATCCCAGCCCCCAAAATGAACTATGGAAAGCATAAACCTTCCTACAAAAAAGAAAGTCTCAGGACCAATTGTTATACTTAGTACAAGTGTTTCTATTAATGAATCTTAAAAATCATTTGAAACATAACTCAGAAAGGATCCTGAGCCCCAGTACTAACAACACACATGCACATGTACATGCATATGAAAAAAAGTCTTGCTGGGCACAGTGGCACAACGCCTGCAATTACAGTGACTTAAGAGGCTGAGACAGAGGCAGTCTCTGCAACTTAGCAAGACCCTATCTCAAAAGAAAAAAAAAGTAACAAATATGGGCTGGGAATGCAGCTTAGCAGTGGAACACTTGCCTAGCATGTATGAAGCAGTGGATTTAACCCCCAGTGCTGCCAAAAATAATTAATTAAATTAATTAATTAAAAATTTAAAATCTAAAAATCTCATTCAATACACTGCTTAGTTTTTTAAAATATTCTTGGCACTTCTTTTTTAAAAAGAGATAAACCATAAATTAAAGCAATAAAGAAAAGAATGGGTTTATACTAGTATGTTTTATGTTACAACAAACTGTTTCCACATGAAGGTAAATGAAAGAAGATCTCTTTTCATCCCTAAGTGATCACTATATTTTCTTTAAAAACATAATCAGAAAAAAGCTGGTGCAAAGGGAAGATTCAATTTGTCTGAAAAATCATAGCTTCTAAGTTATTTCCTTAGTGTTCCTCTTCTTTAGGTCTTCTAAAGAAACTTATGTCAAATAGGAGGAAGATTTTTCTCACCAGAACTCAGCCTTCCTTACCCAGATGTGAAATGTATGTTTATGAGAAAGAATAACCAACATAATTCCAGAAAGAATTTAATAATACAGAAAAGCATTTTTTCTTTCTAAATGTGTAGATTTACTGCCTCTATTGGCTGTAATGTATGGCATTATAGGGCACGGATGTTTAAACTAGAAGTTGATTTGGTTGTTCTTGTTTCCATAACTAAAACAGGTGGCTGTGTATGTCTGGCTATGCCAACTTTATCCTCATATCTTTCTTTCCTTTTTAGAGGCACTAGTTTAATTCATAGCAAGAATGTGGAAGTGTGGTATAAGTTTCAAGTCCTTAAAATGTACCTGTTACCACAACTGTTAAAGGATGAATCATGAAGAGGTGGTATGAAATCTACTCCAAATTTTAATATATTTTGTGACTTTTAATATCTTATACCATAAAGCTTTAAACTATCATTTGTGATGATTTGCATATGTTTGGATTATATTTCTTTACAACATCCATATCCTAGATGCAACCAGAAGTAAAAATAGGACATTAAAGGACAGAGCAAAATCTTTACAATAATATTATTCCTACATTCTTCTGGGCACAATGGCTCATGCCCATAACCCCAGCAACTAAGGATGTGGAGGCAGGAGGATCACAGGTTTGAGGCCAGAGGCAGCCTATGTAATTTAACAAGATTCTGTCTCAAGATGAAAAATAAATTAAAAATGGGCTGGGCATTCATTCCAGTGGTAGAGCACTTAAAAATTATGTATGAGGCCCTGAGTTCAAACCCCAAGTACTACAAAAAAAATTATTCCTACATTTTCCTAATTAATTCCATATTGTGAATGGTTGAGTAATATCTAATACTTTTCTTACTTTTTATCACTGAGAAAAAATCTTTAAAATATTACTTGAATTTTTTGCATAGATGGCTAAGTTATTTGGAAGGATATTAGAATTTGAGTAAATTGGAGAGTGACACCAGCAAGATGGCAAAGCAGGTAACATAGCCTTTGTCTCACCACAAAACAAACAAGAAAAACCAACTAGACAGCTATTCACAAATGAAAATAGCTATAGTAATCCATTTAAGAAGCTGCAACAACACAGTGGGGAAAACAAAAACAAACAAACAAACAACAACAAAAACCAGAGCATAACCACACATCGAGTAGGAAGAACACTCTCATTTTCTCTGCATTATCCCTTCCCTCAGGCCAGCACAGCTTAGTGCCAAGAGGTTCATGAGTTCCTCTTACAGGGGAAAAGGAGAACAGGACAGGCACCAGCTTCCCAGGACGTTTTCAGGGCACTTCCCACAGGACCTGCTTCAGTTTCACCACACCCAGGCTGCTAGAGGGATCAACAGAACTGAGTCATCTGGACACTGGTAGCAACAAAGCAAGGGGAGGATTATTAGTATCAGCCACACAGCAAATGCCACCATGGTTCCCAATGGCCTGCTCTGCAGGGGATTATAGTAGGATTTTTCACTGAGAGAAAAAAAAAGCCCTTGAATCCATCCTGGATGCCTGCATAACTTTCACCTCTAAGGGCTCCACAGTTTGGTGAATGACTAGGGAACCCAGGTACCTGCAACACTATATAAAGTGAGTCTCTTGTAGACAGCCTATTATGGAGCATTGTTTTTTTATTCATTCAGTCACTCCATAAAGTAATAGTATAGAGTTTTGTATGGAATTGAAATTAAACTGTTATCAGCTTAAAATGGACTGTCATCTGGTATTTTGGGTAAGTCTCATGTTTAACCATAACCCAAAATCTATAGTAGATCCACAGAAGATAAAGGAATCAAAGTATATCACTAGAGAAAATCTTCAAATCACAAAAGACAAAAAAGGATAACAGGATTAAAAATAGCCATAAATTAATCAAAATGGCAATAACAAAGACTTATCTATGAGTAATTATGTTAAACATAAGTAGATTAAATTTTCTCATCAAAAGATATAGGGTGGCTGAAGGGATATAAGTATAAGACCCAACTACATGCTGCCTACAAGTGCCTCAAGGGTAGGTGGAAAATGAAAGGATAGAAAAAGAAATGTCATACAAATGGAAAACAAAAGAGAGCAGGGGTAGCTGTACTTATATCTGAGAAATAAACTTTAAATCAAAAACTCACCAGAAACAGAGATGATCATTATATAGAGACAAAGTTCATCGAGAGGATATAGCAATTATAAATACATAAGCACTCAGTATAGAAACATCTAAGATATAAACATATGAACATATGAACATATCTGAAGGTACACACGGACAGGAATACAAAAACAGTAGGAGGTTTTAACACTCTAATTTCAAGAATGGATAGATATAAAATCAACAAAGACATATTAATATATTCCATATTTCCTCATCTCTGAAAATGTTTATCCTTTCTTTCTACCTTTGTATGTCACTCCCTTGCCATTTATGGTCTTGCTTCCACTCCAAGAAGAAAATTAAAGCTTAGGAGGAAAATTCTTGAATCTCTTGTTCTTATTAGCACAAAAGAAATTAATCTTCTCGAATACAGCATATTTTTGTTTTTCTACCCTACAACCTCTCTGTATTTTATGAACATTTGCCCAACACTACACAAACAAACCTTAAACTTCAAAAATAATGTTTATTTCATATAACCTTCTGTAATTACTACATTGCCTTCCTTCTTTGTAATCGCAAATTTCTCCAAATACTTTCAACATATCATAACATAACCCACCATCTGTAAAATCTATTTTACTGTCAGTGTTATTTATGTCAATAAAGGTAATGCAATTTATTCAGTTTCCCAAGACACAGATAGAGCGTTTATCCTTCATGTCTCCTTCCTTGTTGTTGTTGTTTTTAGGTGCTGTCGAGATGAGTCCAACTCATAGCGACCCTATGTACAGCAGATCAAAACATTTCCCGATTCTGTGCCAGGCAAACGATCTTATTTATGTTTAAGCCCATTGTTGCAGACACTGTGTCAATCCATCTGGTGGAAGGTTTTCCTCTTTTGCCTTGACCTGCCACTCTCCCAAACATGATGTCCTTCTCCAGGGATTGATCTCTCCTGACTACATGTCCGAAATAGGTAAGATGCAGTCTGGCCATTCTTGCTTCCAAGGAGCACTCTGGTTGAACTTCTTCTGGAACAGATTTGTTGGTTCTTTTGGCAGTCCATGGCATATTCAATAGACATCTCCAGCACCACAATTCAAAAGCATCAATTCTTTTTCTGTCTCCCTTGTTCAATGTCCAATTTCACAACCATATGATGTGACTGAAAATATCATGGCATGAGTCAGACGCACCTTCGTCTTCAATGTGACATCTTTGCTTTTCCATACTCTAAAGAGATCTTTTGCCACAGCTTTTCCTAGAGCACCGTGTCTTTTGATTTCTTGACTGCTGCTTCCACAGGTGTTGATTATAGAGCAAGCAAAGAAAAATCTTGGACAACCTCAACCTTTTCTCCATTTATTGTGAAGATGCATGCTGACCCAGTCATAAGGATTTTTGTTTTGTTGATGCCCATATTGAAATAGTCCATATTGAAGGCTATGATCTTTGATCTTCATCAGTAAATGTTTTAAATCCTCTTCACTTTCAGAAAGCAGAGTTGTGTCATCTGCATAATGCAGGTTGTTAATGAGTCTTCCTCCAATCTTGATGCCGCCTTCTTCCTCATAAAGTCCAGCTTCTAGGATTATTTTCCCAGCGTATAAATTGAAGAGATAGGGTGAAAGTATACAGCCCTGGCGCAAATCTTTCTCAATGTTAAATCACGCAGTGATTCCTTGTTCTATTAGAACAACTGCCTCCTGGTTCATGTACAGATTTCTCATGAGCACAATTAGGTGTTCTGGTATTCCCATTTTCCGAAGTGTTATTAATAATTTATTATGATCCACACAATCAAATGCCTTTCCATAGCCAATAAAACATAGATAGACATCTTTCTGATATTCTCTGCTTTCACCTACTATCCACCTGACATCAGCAATGATGTCCCTGGTTCCCTGCCCTCTTCTGAATCCTGCTTGATTTTCTGGTAATCCCCTGTCTATATACTGCTGCAGTCACTTCTGAATGATCTTTAGTAGAATTTTGCTGGTGTGCGATATTCATGATATTGTCCAATAGTTTGCACATTCAGTTGGATCCCCTTTTTTGGAATAGGCACAAAGATGGATCTCTTCCAGTCCGTTGGCCAAGTAGCTGTTTTCCAAACCTGTTGGCACAAACATGTTAACACCTCCAGTGCTGCATCTGTTTGTTGAAACATCTCTATTGGTATCCCATCAATTCCTGGAGTCTTGTGTTTTGCCAGTTCATTCAACGCAGCTTCCACTTCATCCTTCAACACCACTGCTTCCTCTATATATGCAACCTCTTGGAATGGTTGGTCATCTACCAATTCTTTCTTGCATAATGACTGTATATTCTTCCCATCTTCTTTTGATGTTTCCTGCATCATTTAATATTTTCCCTGTAGAAATTTTCACTACTGCCACTCGAGGCTTGATTTTTTTTCTTTACTTCCTTAAGCTTGAGAAACACAGAGTGTGTTCTTCCCTTTTGGTTTTCTGCCTCCAGCTTCTTCCACATGTCATTGTAATATTTGTTTTTGTCTTCTCGAGCTGCCTTCTGAAATCTTCTGTTTAGTTCCTTAACTTCATCATATCTTCTTTTTACTTTAGCTGCTGGATGTTCAATGGCAAGTTCTACTGTCTCTTTTGACATGTAATTTGGTCTTCTCTTTTTTTTCTTGTCTTTTTAAGAACTTCTTGCTTCCCTCTTGAATGATCTTTTATGTCATGCCACAACTCTTCTCGTCTCCTACCATTTGTGTCTAATGCATTAAACCTATTTTTGAGGTGGTTTCTGATCTCAAGTGGGATATACTCAAGGTCATACCATGGCTCTCATATACTTGTTCTAATTTTCTTTAGCTTCAGTTTCAACTTGCATATGAGAAGTTGATGGTGTGATCCATAGTCAGCAACTGGTCTTGTTTTGACATTTTGTATGGAGTTTTTCCATCGTCTCTTTCCACATATGTAGTCAATTTGATTCTTGTATGTTCCGTCTGGTGAAGTCCATGTGTATAGTCTCTGTTTATGATGTTAAAAAAATGTATTTGCAATGAAAAGGTCATTGGTCTGACAAAATTCTATCATGCGATCTTCAGCTTCGTTTTTGTCACCAAGACCATATTTTCCATCTACTGAGCCTTCTTCTTTGTTTCCAACCTTTGCATTCCAGTCGCCAATGATTATCAGTATGTCTTGATTGCATATTTGATCTATTTCAGATTGCAGAAGCTGATAGAAGTCTTCCCTTTCTTCATTTGTGGCCTTAGTGGTGGGTGCAAAAATTTGAATAATTGTCATATTAACTGACCTTCCTTGTAGGCATATGGATATTATTCTATCACTGACAACATTGTATTTCAGGACAGATCTTGAAATGTCTTTTTTGATGATGAATGCAAGCCCATTTCTCTGTGGTTTATCATTCCCAGCATAGTAGACCATATGATTGTCTGACTCAAAATGGCCTATGCCAGTCTATTTTAGCTCACTGATGCCTAGAATGTCAATGTTTATGCTCTCTATTTCTCTTTTAATGATTTCTAATTTTCCTAGATTCATGCTACGTACATTCCATGTTCCCATTATTAATGGATGTTTACAGTTGTTTCTCCTCATTTTGAGTCGTGCCACATCAGCAAATGGAGGTCCCTGGGGCTTTACTCCATTTCCATTATCACAGTAGACTCTACTTTGAGGAGGCAACTCTTCCCCAGTAGTCTTTTGAGTGCCTTCCAACCTGGGGGGCTCATTTTCCGGCACTATATCTGACAGTGTTTCTTTGCTATCCATAGGGTTTTCAATGGCTAGTTGTTTTGGGAGTGGCTCACCAGGTCCTACTCCCTAGTCTGTCTTACTCTGGAAGCTCGGCTGAAAACCTGTCCACCATGGGTAACCTTGCTCATATTTGAGGTATCAGTGGCAGAGCTCTCAGCCTCATGACAACGCACAAGCTCCCACAGTGCGACAAACTGACAGATGTGTTGGGGTGTCTCCTTCCTACTGATCACAAATTCATTTACCAAGTCCAGTTACTTCTACATCGAAACCATTGTTCTGTTCAGTAACTTCTGTAACTTCTTTCCATCCAAATCACTTCATTTCCTGCCCAGCCTTCAAACTAGTCTCTTTATCCTCAGTCTTCCTCTCTGTGAAACCATTCTGTAAACTTTCAAATTTCTCCATTTCATTGTAGAATCCTTGGGGAGCCATCCATTGTCCCCGTATTAAAGTCTAGATCCCTTATGAATTTCACAATCTTCTACAGTCTGAAAACTGTGCATTTCTTCAAGCTTATGTGCCACTTCCTTCAATTCTAATTATAAAAACTAGCAAAATCAACATATTTTAATTCCTTTAATAGGCTTTTTGTCATCCCTTTTCACTACTCTTTCTAGCATATGAGCATTACTGCAGGTAAGCAATTTGCTTGGATGCCACAGAAAAACAAATCAGCTAGCAACCCATGCTGTTATCTCCACCTGAAACATATTTTTCTATTTCTTTTCCTCTTCTAATCAGCTCCATTCATCCTCCAATTACAATTTGTTATATAGACAGAAGGGCCTTTCTTATGCCTTAAGTTAGTTTAGGACCTCCTGCTATGTACTCTTAAAACATCTGCACTCCTCTAATATTACATTTTGTTTATAATATTATATTTTCTGGATTTGAATAATAGGCAGCTCTCAAAGATTGAGACCTCTAGTTGCTTTATTCATAGTTGTTTATCCAATATTTAATATAATAGATACACACCTCATCCTTAATGCATGCCTTGAAATAATGGATACATAATAGAATACATGAATAAATTTCTTAGAGCTTGAAAGACATAATGGTTCCTATTGCCTATAGTACATCACAAAATTTTAAAACAGTATTTTCCTAATATTGATAAATGACACAATTGGAATGTTTTATACGTATTGCATCAGATGATTTAATTTCAAAGCTAGAACCCATGCAATTTTAAATGACAGATTAACATGGAAAATGAAATATAAATTAGATCCTACATAATGAAAAGAATTTAATAGCTAGAAACTACTGACTTAGATGCTTAAAACTGACAATTACATGTAGAGAGACTCAAGGGAATAACTACCTTGATTTAGCACCACTGCAACCTTCAACATTTAGTTGGTGAATAGTGGAGAACACAAGTATTATATACTCAAGCATCAAGAAGAACACTAAAACTTATTTGTCATTTCCTTACTAAGGCCAAAATCCATAGACAATATTAATCCAGGTAAACAATGAAGGTAAGGTAGTCCTAGAACAATGCTGACATAATTTTCTGTAGCTATAACCAAACTTTTGACTGAAGATTAGAAGCAATGGAAAAGGTAAATCTTTATAATCTGAGAAAGAATTGAAAGACAATGAGACTTGAACGCTTCCTCTTCATTTTGATGAGCTTATGACATTACGGATCTAATATTAGGGAGTATTACCTGTATACATATACAGGATCACATAAAGTTTTATATGGAATGATACAAAATAGTAAAGGAGGGTAATTAGTTTTGTAAATATTCCAAATATTAATAGTTTACAATAAGCCATTGTGTTAAAAGCAAAAACATTTCCCTGCAACAGTTAGTCATTTGGAAGATACATGAAAAACAGCAGTTACTCAAGTTTTGAAAGGATGGAACTTTGAACGGGTTGAGTTGAATTGTTTAAATTTGCATTTGCATTGCTTCCTTCAGTCCCCATGGCCTATAAAATGCTCATAGAAGCTTGAAAATAGCATGCATTTCCTTCTGTTCCCTGCCATTGGCAAAGACTGCTTACTTTCACATTTCAAATTAGCTGTGTTAACATGACTGGCTCTGTTTAGCAATGACTTCAGACAACTGTTCCTTTTATCAGGTATTTTTGCATACCAACACTATTCATGATGATCAAAGACTGAAAAATAGTCTTTTTGGTAAGATTGAGTAAAATGCCGCTGGGTGTTATGGTAACAGTAACACACTTATGATATGCTGGTAAGAAGAGTTAAGAAAGCAGAAAAATAAATTTTAAAACTAAATATGACCTTTCAAATAATATATTTGAAAAGTGTAGTGAGTATTTCCAGATTTTCTTTAATTAGTAATATGTTAAACATTTCATTTTATGCAATGTATTTCATATCTTCACATTATACAATCACAGTTATGAATTATAAGTTTACTTATCTACCTATCACTGGCATTTTGGTTATTTTTAATATTCTATCTATGATGATAAATCATACTTTTTTATATACATTCCCTATTATATCCATAGATCCATTCATTAAGCTGTAATGGCTGAGCTACAGGGTACTAACATCAATGGGAATCAGTCTATGGAGTAGATTGCAAGGCTCCTACAAACAGGATCCCAATACTATCTATAGGTGGCATGTGTAAACTTCTCATTAACGTAGCCTAGATGTGATTCACAACCATTAACCTACTTTGACCCTTGAAAAACCAATTTTATTGACCTTCTTAATCATCAGCATCTTTTGATAGTTGACTCTTTCCTCTACAGCTTTTTTAGTAAAGAAGATAATTTGTTAAAATTAATAATAAAAATGTCTAAAATGATCAATATTTTCTAATTACTTCATAAAGAAAGGAAAAAAATCCTGATCCCAGGAAAGTCTTAAGTCCTATACCAATTCATTTACATTTCATAGAATAATGCCCCATTCCTGAGGAAAATAACAATAAATTATTATTTTGCAATATATTTTTTCAGGTCATGTGTTATACTGATTTCCAATTGAATGAATGTAAGAGTATTTGAGTAGGTTGTGCTATTGTCAACTTTGTCTGAAACATTCCTTTCCATAGATAAATTGAAAAATTAATTGAATGCAGAAAAATGGTTTGACTTAACAAATTAATATAAAGTGGAGTGATTAAAATGGCTTCCATTTCCAGATAATAAAATAATCATGTAACTTTTCCTTACCTCCCTCATAAAAATATGTTAACAACTAAAGATCTACATCTCATTAGAAAAAAAGCAAATATAATGAAACTATGGCTATGTACTTCGTTCTTACAAACAATGCATTCATCTCTAAACTTTTACAAATATCTGCTATTGATTGGCTCATAGCTTTGTATATCTAAAGAAAGTAGATCTAATAAGAGATTTTGATATGAATCAACCAACAGAGATCTGAAAATAAAGACTTTCATAGGAGATAGATGGTAGATAGCCATGACATTTTATAATAGAACAATTAAAACATTCATCATTAGTTAACCAGGATAGGATAACGTGGAAGGGAATGCATTGGCTTGTGAAATATTTCTGCCCTTAAGAAGTACTAGGGAATAGATTATTAAATTGGGTGACTGTGATTGAATGTCATCAGTTCAGCAAACAGAAATAATTGCAGGCCCAGGATAATTAATCACCAATTATGGACAGGATCTTAAAACCAAAGGCCCTCCTTGGCAGCACTGAACAAAGCACTAATCTGAAAATTAAAAGCAGATGGAATGGAGAATTGGTCTTACAACTAAATCATAAGAGTACAAAAGATTCAGAGAATGTTAAACACTACAAGTTTTACAACAGGGTCCAAATATTGAAAGGACTTACAAGATACTGTGGAGCATATTCATGTAAAGCTCTTAATAAAAGAGAAGCATTCAGTGCAGTAGGAGAAAGGCAATGCAAATAAGCATCAGGGTCTGAGAGATTTCCAAGTATAGTCAGTAAGGATCTTCCTTATGCACGCAAAGTCATACTTTGTCTCTGCACCGAGCCTCCAAGATTTGTTCAATTGGGTTGGGAAGGGCTTTTAAAAAGTTTCCAGCAGACGCCTTTATTCTCTTATAGTCTTAACCAAATCAAGCTGCATAAGTGGTAGTTATGCTAGGTATGAGCCATCAATAAACAAAGTAGCTTGAGATCTACCAGTAAAATTCTAAATTTTAAACATCATGGTATAAATCATTAGTTGACCCACTACATATATCTGGCCAAGAATTAATGCTGTACTTTCGGGTGTCACAAGAGACAAGTATGGAACGGTTACGGATATATGTGAAATAACTCTGTGCTAAAAATCACTGAGCTCCAGTAAGTCTCCTGTGCTAAAGTCAGATGCCTAATAGGGAAGGAATGGCATCTTGATACTTGGAATAAAAATTTGGAGAGATTTACTTGAATGGGCTAAGATTTATCTCAGTTGGTAGAGTGCTTCATCTGTGTATTCTGAGGCCCTGGGTTCCATCTTCAGTCTGGAAAAAGGGGAGAAGGACCCAGCAGCCCATCCCTGAAACAGTCTCAAAACAATTAGCTATTGAAAACCCTATGAATAGCAGAGAAGCACTGACATAATGCTGGGCATGGAACGTCAGGTAGTGTTTCGTTTTGTTGTACTTAGAGATGCTCTAAGTTGGACCCCAACTCAACGGTACCTAATAACAACAGGATAGCTGAAGTCCTTCAACTCCAGATGCCTTTCATTCCAGTGATATTGTAGAAGCAGCCCACTTCTCATTAGAAAACAGGGTCCTTACTTGCTTAAACTTCATACAGAGACCTCAAATGAAGTAGCTGTCTTATGACAAGGTATTTCTTTTTCAATGTCCACCTTCATCTTCCTTACTTATAACCAGATCGAAAATAAGAGTCAAATACCAGCCCAGCCCAGTAGGGAAATAGGACTGGCAGAGGTGTGATATTATACAATGAAAAGGTTCAAAGAGTGATGGATAAAGGAGGTATGATACAGAACATAAAGTTGGGGAAATGAGAGTTTGTCATTATGGGATCCATCTTCTAGGACACAGGATTTAGCTCTATAACAGACTACAGGAGATGGATTAACACACAGGACAGCTCTTGGAAGCTTGAAAAAAGTCATGGCCCACATTAAGTCAAATAAAAATGCCAAAACTGATGTGGAACATAGGGTCAAAAGGGATCAAAAGGCTCAAGAAGACATGCTCATCTAATGAACAAGATTGGAAAATTCACTTCTTGTTGTTGTTAGGTGCCATCGAGTCGGTATCAGCCACCTATTTTTTCTGACAGGACAAAAAAGCTCAATTTATAAAAGAATATGAAATGCCCTGGTGAGAAGGCTACCAACCTTGCTCACAAACTCAGTGATGGCTATCTTCTATGGCCTAAGGCTGACTAAAGGAAACACTACCTCAGAATTGGGTTCCAAATGACAAAGGGAATGATGTTGTTGTTGTTGTTAGGTGCCATCAAGTCGGTATCCGACTCAAAGCAACCCTCTGTACAACAGGGGAAACACTATTGTCAGTGCTTCTTTGCTGTTCACAGGGTTTTCAATGGCAGATTGATTTTTGGGAGGGGGTTGCCAGGTCCTTCTCCCAAGCCTACAGCTTCTGGTGTTCCCAGGCGGTCTCCCATCCAGGTACTAACCAGGCCCAACCCTGCTTAGCTTCTGAGATCTGATGGGATCGGATGCCACAGGGCTACAGCTGCAGGCAAGGAAATGATAGGATACTGAAAAAATAGAGGGTGAATGCTTAGCCATCAGTGGCAAGATAGATGCAACTATCACGAGAGTAGAACAATGTGAGCAGCAGGAAACCTTGAGAGAGGAATGAAGATGGTTAATAGAACATAATATTCATATAGGCAAGAGAGGCAGAAAAAATAAGAATTTCCAATTTAAGGAATCAAAAGAAATAATAAGTGGATAATTGAGATGGTGTGGATAGGCATCCCAATAAAAAGTCATGTCCCATCCCTAGTTTTCCATGATTGTTCTCAGACCTGAAACCCTGTAACTCAAGGAACAGTTTTGATTCCATAAGAGAGGACCCTAAAATGCCATGGCAAGTGTATTCAGTAGTAAAATAACTAGTCTACTCCTCAAGACAGATTTCCTTCAGCCATTGTCTTTGATAATGGGGAAATGGAAATAGACCAACACTCATGGAGATTTCTGGGCACAGGTTCCAAGTTGACTCATATAACATTGGTCCCGGAAATATAATACAGACACATGGGAGCTTGAAAATAAATGGAGTCCTTGCCCAGATCTAAGGAAAAGTAGGACCACTTAGGGTTTATCATCCTAACTGTAGACTCATCTCCAGCTTCTGAAAGCTTCTGAACATTTAATTAGAATAAACATACTTGGCTTCTTGCAGAACTTTCACCTACAGGCTTTGTCCTGTAAAATGCAGAGCTGTATAGTAAGAAAGTCAAGTTGAGGACTCTGAAGCTGCCCTTACCTCTACCTAAGACACAAAAAACACATGAAGAAAAGCAAGCCAAATATCTATATAGAGAGATAGATAGATATAGATATATAGAAATATATATATAATGTATATGTATGTGATTATATACACACACATATATACGTGTATGTGTATGTGTATATATATGTATATATGTATATATGTATATGTATATGTATATATATATGTGTGTGTGTGTGTATATATATATATATATATATATATATATATATATATATATATATATTTGTTGTTGTTAGGTGCCATTGAGTCGGTATCCAACTCATAGCGACCCTCATAGGGTTTTTCAATGGCCGACTATTTCAGGATTGCCTTGGGAGTGGATTTCCAGGCCCTTCTCCCATTTTTGCAGTGCTGGCAATTGAACTCGCGATCTTAGAGACTGCAGTGCAGTGCTCTATCAACTGTATATGTATGTGATATACATATATATCACATACCTGAAGCCTGCAGCTATACAACTATGGTGTCCAATCCCATCAGGTCTTAGAAGCTAAGCAGGGTCAGACCTGGTTATTACTTGGATAGGAGACCACCCGGGAACACCTGATGCTATAGGCTTTGGAGAAGGCCCCAGGAAACCACTCCCAAAAAGCAATCAGCCATTGAAACCCCTATGAATAGCATTGAAGCACAACAATAGTGTTTCATCTCTTGTACATGGGATCACTAGATTGAATACCAACTTGACAGCACCTAACAACAATAACAACAACAACATACCTGAAGGAACTGTACAGATTATTACTATCCTCAATAATTTACAAAATATATATAGGGGTGGCTATTCCTATGATACCCTGACCACTAAGGTTTTTTTAACTAAAAAGGGAGAGGTACATTTTACTTTTTGTTTTGTTTTGTTTTGCTTTAGAATGGTTCTTCTTTTAAAAAATATTTTGGAAACCTGGAACTTCTTGCCATATGTGCAGATCATAGCTCTCCCCATTCTGACATTAAGGTGCTTTATGTCAGATGGCCGCTCTCCTTCCAGTTCTCTTAAAATGAAGTCTGACACATTGCTAAGCCCAGACGATACATAGAGATTCCACTTAGATTTCCTATTACCTGCAGGAGTCTACTAGGGAAACAGATATACTCACAGCTAACAGAGGAAAACCAGGCCAGACCCTTAGAATAATCAAAGTTCTTTATTCTTAAATATTTCTGGAAAAGAAAAACAAATATTCTTACCAGATATAAGAAGAAATTCAACTACCAAAAAAAGACCAAAATAAATAAGTAGCCATAACTGAATTTAAAGATATAAAGATTCATGAAAGATAGGGAATATTTTAAATATTCTTATCAATATTTTCAGAAAGTTCATTGAAAATATTGAATCCACAGGATGTTGTAAAAGCAGAGCAAAGAAGAAATGTGGTATACAGAGAATATGATAATTATTTGAGTTTCGATGTTTACCTTTTACTTCCTATGGTAACAAAAACCTAATTTTGAGCTAGATATACTGCTTCTGAACTACAATACTACATTTTTCAGCATTCCCTGAAATTAATGGGGGTTTATGTCACTAAATTCTGGACAATCATATATATAACTGAGAGTGTTATATAGTGCTTTCTAAGTTTCTTAAGTGAGAAGTAGAGTAAGTTTTCTTTTCCTCCCCTACATATTATAGTTTGAACGCAGTGGTCATGTCTAAAATTCATGTAGTCACCTTCAACCATGAGGCCTATGTTAAAAATGGCAAGTCACATGACAGAGCTTACATGCCTAATGACCACAAAGCTGCAAACATTTCTGGACTTAATATTTATAAAAAATAAACTCTCCTGTTTGTGGTAAGTTAGGTTCTTGGTAATATTAAATATGAACTAGGACAATCTTAGTTTATAAATGAAATAAATAGCCCTTTTAAAAACTAAAACCATAAAACAATTTTAAAACATGACCAGAGAAACTAAAAGTAAAAACTGGGTTTGAGAAATGGATTGAAAAAATTGTCCATGATATAAAGCACAAACAAAAAAGCAGGGCCTCTTGGAGAAGCAATGTCAACAAAAAAAAAGAGAAAGAAAGAAAGAAAGAAACAAACAAACAAACAAAAATCCAGGCATGCTAATAATTGTATAAGAGGAAAAATTAAGATAGTATTTTGAAAAACAAGAAAACCATTACCAGAACTGGAAAAAGAATTTTATATTGGCAAATCCTATAAATTCTATCCTGGAGCAGTACCACTGTGACATTGGATTCTGTCATATCTCAGAAGCTAAAGAGGGCCGGGCCTGGTTAGTACTTAGATGGAAAACCGCCTAGGAACACCAGGTGCTATAGGCTTGCAAGTCAGACTCAGCAACCCACTCCCAAAAAACAATTTGCCATTGAAAACCCTATGAATAGCAGAGAAGTATGAACAACACTGTTTTGCCTGTTGTACACAGGGTTATTATGAGTTGGACACTGACTCAATGGCACCTAGCAACAACGTAAATTCTAGGCAAGATATGGGTAAGAAAATCAAGTACTAAGATATATAATCATGAAACTTTAGAACATGATCAGTTGAGAGAAGAGACTAAAAGCCTATAGATAGATAAAACCCCTCACATATAGATTTGAGAAGCTAGCTGCCATTGAACTTGATAGCAGCAGCAGTGGACAACTACATTCAGAATTCCAAGGCAAACAGAATTTTAATAGAGCATCCTAAGCCCTGCCAAAATCTCAGTCAAATGTGAAAGCAAAATAAACACATTTTCAAGCACACATGAATCATGACATTTAACTCCCATTACAAATAATTTAAGATATCCTACAGCAAAATGGTGAGAAAACCAAAGATTAAAAAAAAGACATGATATTAAGAAAGAGTTCTGTGATGGACAGCCCCAAGATGGTATTCATACACTACATCAGCAGGAATCTTATCTTCTCACAGTTTGGAAATAGAGGTTCTGAAAAAGTAAAAGAAGTAACAAATATATTTCAGGAAACTATATTTATCATAATAAAAAATAATATAATGATTAGAAATAAGGAAGGTGCAATTTAAAATATCAGGAAAATCAAAATCCATACAAAAAATTATGGTACAAATGTAAATCTAATTAAAATATCTGTCCTTAAGTATAATACTGTCAGTAATAGAATAAAATCTATACACCTAAAATGAAGGCCAGTTATTATAACTACTATTCAACTTTACACAGCCACCATTAAAGGCACAAATGAAGATAGGGAAGATTTTTACCAGCTTCTGCAATCTGAAATAGATCAAATGTGCAACCAAGATGTACTGATAATTACTGGTGATTGGAATGTAAAAGTTGGAAACAAAAAGACGGCTCAGTAGTTGGAAAATATGTCCTTGGTGTAAAAAACAATGCTGTAGATCACAGGGTAGAATTTTGTCAGACTCATGATCACTTCATTGCAAATAAATTTTTTACCAACATAAACAGCAACTATACACACCAGATGGAACATACAGGAACCAAACTAACAAGATTTGTGGAAAGAGACAATGTAAAAGCTCAATATCAAGAGTCAGAACAAGACCAAGTACTGATTGTGATGAGGCCATTAACAGTTCATATGCAGGTCCAAACAGAAACTGAACAAAAGTAGAACAAATGTACAAGAGTCAAAGTATGACCTTGAGTATATCTCACCTGAGTCAGAGACCACCTCAAGAACAGGCTTGATGCACTAGACACTAAACATCAAAGACAAGTTTTGGCACAACATCAAATACATCATTCATGAGGAAAGCAAAAGTTTATTTAAGGCAGGAAAAAAAGAAAAGATCAAATTACATGTCAAAAGAGACTCTGAAACTTGCCCATCAATGACAAGCAGCTAAAGTAGAAGGAAGACATGACAAAGTTAAAGAACTAAAGACAAGATTTCAAAAGGCAGCTAAAGAAGACAAAATCAAACATTAAAATGAGTGCAAAGAGCTGGAGATAGGAAACAAAAGGGAAGAATATGCTCTGTTTTTCTCAACCTTAAGGAATTGAGGAAAAAAATTCAAGCCTTAAGAGCTAGGGGAGATCCGGGCACAGTGGCACATGCCTGTAATCCCAGCAGTTTGGGAGGCGGAGGCAAGAGGATCGCAAGTTCAAGACCAGAGGGAGTCCGCATAACTTAGCGAGACCGTGTCTCAAAAAGTAAAATAAAAAAATTGGGCTGTTGGTGCAGCTCAGTGGTCCAGCACTTGCAAAGCATGCAAGTACAAGGCCCTGGGTTCAACCCCCAGTACTGCAAGGGGAAAAAAAAAAAGAGGCAGTAGTAAAGGATTCTACAGGGAAAATATTAAATGGTACAGGAAAAATCAAAAGAAGATAGAATGAAAACACAGTCATTATACCAAAAAGAATTAGTAGACAACCGACTATTTCAAGAGGTTGCATATGATCAGGAACAATGATACTGAAGGACAAAGTGCAAGCTTCCTTGAAGGAATTGGTGAAACAGGCTCCAGGAACCGATGAAATACCAATAGAAATGTTTCAACAAATAGATGCAGCATTGGAGGTACTCACTAGTTTATACCAAGATATTTGGAAAACAGCTACCTGGCCAACTGACTGGAAGATATCCATATTTGTGCCTATTCTCAAGAAAGAAGATCCAAATGAATGTGGAAAATATCAGATGATATCATTAATATTGCACACAAGTAAAATTTTTCTAAGGATCATTGAAAAGTGACTGCAGCAGTACATAGACAGGGAACTGCCAAACAATCAGTCTGGATTCAGAAGAGGACATGGAACTACAGACATCATTGCTGATATCAGATAGATATTAGCTAAAAACAGAGAATACCAAAAAGATGTCTACCTATGTTTTATTGAGCATGCAAAGGCATTTGACTCTGTAGAACATTATAAATTATGGATAACATTAAGAAGAATGGGAATACCAGAGGACTTAATTGTACTCCTGAGGAATCTGTACATGAACTAGTAGGCAGTCATTCAAACAGAACAAGGAAACAGTGCTTGGTTTAAAATCAAGAAAGGTGTGTGTCAGGGTTGCATCATTTCACTGTACTTCTTCAGTCTCTATGCTGAGCAAATAATCTGAGAACCTAGACTTTATGAAAAAGAATGTGGCATCGTGACTGGAGGAAAACTCACTACCAACCTGCATTATGCACAGCTCTGCTTGTGGAAAGTGAAGAGGACTTGAAATATTTGCTGCTGATGAAGATCAAAGACCATAGCCTTCAGTATGGATTGTGACTCAATATCAAGGAAACAAAAATCCTTACAACCAGATCAGTATGCAACCTCATGAAAAATAGAGAAAAGATTGAGGTTGTCCGCAATTTTGCTTAGCTTGGTTCTACCATCAACACCCATGGAAGCAGCAGTCAAGAAATCAAAAGACACATTACATTGGGAAAAGCTGTTGCAAAAGACCTCTTTAAAGTGTCCAAAAGTAAAGATATCATAGTAAATGTGTGCCTAACTCATGTCATAGTATTTTCCGTCCTATCATATGGTTATGAAAGCTGAACTTTGAATAGGTGAAACAGGAGAAGAACTGATGCTTTTGAATTATGATGCTGGAGACGAATACTGAATATACCATAGGTTGCCAAAAGAACCAACATATCTGTCCTAGAAGTGCAACCAGAGTGCTCCTTGGAAGCAAGGATGGCTAGACAGTGTCTTACATATTTTGGACATGTAGTCAGGAGAGACCAATCCCTGGAGAAGGACATCGATTTTGGGAGAGCATTCAACAACAACAAAAAAAGGATGACCCTCAACTAAATGGATTGTCACAGTGGCAGCAACAATAGGCATAAACTTAAATCATATTCCTGGCATAGAATTGGGGAGAGTTTGTTCTGTTGTACTTGGGGTCACCATGAGTCATACCCAACTCTAATGCACCTAACAACAACAACAATTAAAACATATTGCTATTTTGAATGGACGTATGATGAGGGAATCATTTTGATTTTGATTTAGTTAACCCAGCATTGATGACACTAGAATTAAAAGGAACAAAATGTAAACTTAGCACGTGCCTTAGTTTTGAAGAAAGCAACATTTACATAGTCATAGTCATTTAGAGCCTGCAGCCACAGCACTTTGGAGTCCGATTCCATCAGATCTCAGAAGCTAAGCAGGATCGGGCCTGATTAGTACTTGGATGGGAAATGGCCTGGGAACACTAGGAGCTGAAGGCTTGGGAGAAGGACATAGAAACCCACTCCCAAAACACAATCAGCCATTGAAAACCCTATGAATAGCAGAGAAGCACTGACAATAGCATTTTGCCTCATGTACATAGGGTCCCTATGAGTTGCACACCAACTCCATGGTACCTAACAACAAACAATAGTCATTGAGGTGCTATTGTATTGGTTTTCCACATTTAAGATCAATCTATAGATAACAGGCAAAGACAGGTAGCTACAAATAGAATACAAATATTATCAACTTCATAACATGAAAATAAAGGAATAACTGATAGAGTCTAGGCTTTAGTTTTAGAAGAAGAAAACAGATTGGAAAGATATAACTAGAACAATGAAACAGAGAAATGTCTTCTACAACATTGGAACAAAATAGAGATTAAAATAAGTTTTAAAAAGTTTTAATATAATAAAGGTAAAACCATAACATAACTATCCAATACATAGTTTTGCATGGAGAGGAAGGGAAAACTTACAGTGGTACGAAATGAGATAGAGCCTTCTTTTCCATAGCAGGGAATCAGATGTTTTCAAAAGTACATGAGCATCAAGTGACCACATAAATTCATTCTTGAAATTTTTTAATAATTATATAAAAGTCTTGGATTTGTTTGTATCTGCTTGTTTTTGAAATATTTTAATGGCATCAACAAATTTCAACATTCTGAGTAAAGATAATCACACTCCAAATGTTGGACACAGTTAAAGTTCCAAAATTTTAAAAAAGAATAGCTATTCTGGGTTCCACAAAACATTTAATATTTATGTTGTTAAAATCTCTTATATTTATAAATAACATGATAATTGGGAGAATCACAGTGAGGAGCTGAAAGTCCTGCAGTTGTTACCTACCTATAATATTTTTAATGTTATTTTGTAATAAAAGATATTAAAAGATGACATGCTATGTTTAAATGCTTTATAGGGACCCAAAATCTGCTCAAAGGACAATAGAGTGGATCTTTGTAAAGACTATATTGTAGTTCTGTCCTATGTGACTTTGAACAAGTATTTAATCTTTCTTTACCTCAATTTCATCATCTGTAAAATACAATAACATCAGTTCATTTTTTAACTGAAAGCATTGGTTAATTAACATAAAATTATCCAAAGATTTGTTCACATACAAGATGCCCTCAGTGGATATTAGTGCCTACAGCTGTAGCCCCTGGCTTCTGATCCCATCAGATGTCAGAAGCTTAGCAGTATCAGGCCTGATTAGTACTTGGATGGGAGACTGCCTGGGAATACCGGGTGCTGTAAGCTTAGAAGAAGGACCTAGCAGCCCACTCCCCAAAACAATCAGCCATTGAAAACACTATAAATAGCAAAAAGCACTGATGATAGTGCCAGGTATGGCACAGTGTTGGGTAGTGTTTTGTCTATTGCATATAGGATCTCTATGAATCGGACCCAACTTGGTGGTACCTAACAACAACAATAACAACAACAGATATTAGTTGTTTATCACCATCCTAAAGAAAGAAGTAGTGCAGCTCCATGAGTTTAGCACAGGAACAAATCAAGGATATGGGGAGCAGTAGTTCTGTGTCATAGCTATTATGTCAACTACCAAGAGAACTAGCCCTCTGTATGGATGCCAGTCTGTAGCAGAGAGGTAGAAAAGGTAAAAAGAGAGAGGAAGGAAGGAATAAAGTTTTGGAAGTTAAGAGTATTTGTTTTAAATCCTTAAAAGAATAGGGAAACAAATAATACTGTTTTATGTTATGGAGAAGGAGACAAAAGTAATTCTCTGTGTCAATTACTTTTGCATCGCCGTGACCAAAATACCTCCCAGAAATAACCTAAGAGGAGAAAGATTTATTTTGGCCTATGGTCCTAGAGGATTTTAGTCTAGAGTGACAGGGAAGGCATAGCTGAGCAGCTCAGTCCAAGGCAGTGGGTGTATGCAGCAGAGACTGTTCACATCTCAGCTGACAAGGAAGCCAGGTATCACCTTCAAAAGCCACCCACACTCATCCCACCCTCACCTCCCTTGACCTGCTTCTGCCAGTTAGGTCCCACCTCCAAAGTTTCCAAAGCTTCCCACAATACTGCCACTAGTTGGGCACAAAGTGTTTAATACCTGAGCCTATGGGGGACATTTTATATTTGAACCACAAAATCACTCCTACAGAGTCATCTCAATTTTACTTTACACCTTTAGAAAGATTGGCACAAGGAAGCTTCTAGACAGTAGCAATGAACTGCTGTGGTCAGTAGAGCAGCAAGAGAGATTCTAATGCTTGAGAGGGCATTTGAAATGACAGTGATGCCAAGCTAGAAGTACTGCATGTAGAGCACAGTAATGACAGCACCAGAGGCTAGCTGTCCCCCCTGTTTTTTTTCTAAAACCATCCATTCTACCCTGGCTATTCTAAAACAAATGCACTTTTTCCAGTCATACTGTCTGTGGCAACTGATGATCCAAAGTATAACCACAACTCCAGAAACTAAATGTTAGAATTTATTCAAAATTCACAATCTTTCATGTCCCCAAAGTAGTTTAAGAGATGTATAAGGCAAAAACATTTTATTTTATCTGGGTTCACTCAAGCCCCTCTCTAAATACATCCTTGGGTTAAAATAAAAAATATAATACATAAGTTTTGCTGTAGCATAAGTCTAAGAAAAGAAATCTGTATAACAGGCAGAAAGAATTTACTGTAATCGTCTCTTATATGATAATCTTGCAGATTTAATTTTAAATTTAAATTCTACATTTTATTATATATAAAATGGTATGAGATATTTTATATCCATCAGAAATCTTGGCTTGTCAAATTTAATTAAAATGATACACTTTCTATCAAGGCAAACTTCAAATAGAATATAGTGATGAACTCAAATGTATTTTCCTCATCAAGAAAACTGAAGTTAAAGTAGTTTGGATTTGGGTAACTTTCCAGAATAGTTTTGTATTTGTGTAAAATACATTTCAAAATATCTTTGGCAATTAAGTCCTAACTAAATTACAAAACACTTAAACATTGACCACAAAATTTTCTTCTCTTACTTGCCTTCAGAATTTGAATATATGTTTCTTGAATTAAAAAACCATGTGACGGTAGTCACTGAACATTTCAAAAATATTTTTCTTAACAGTGGAAAGAAAATAATGGGCCGAAGATATTTCAAAGCAAACAACTTTAGTCCATTTTTTCCTATTCTAAACCCATTTAGGTGACACGTTAACCAGATTTCCTATTTAATGTCTTTCTATAGAGTATATACAAATTTTATCCTAAAAGTACATTTAGATAAGAAAGCTTGAATAATATCCAAGGAAAATTTCAATTATACCTCTACACAAGACACCAAGTTTCTTAATTAGATATAAATCCACACAATTTTATCTTTGAGAGAAATATTTTAAACTAGGCTGAAAATGACCATTTCATTTTTAGGCCTTCTCACCATAGTACCAAGACTGCCATACATATCTATAATGGTGATATTATAGGGAAAGTTAGATTTAAATGGAACAGGATTCTCTGCTGGTTCATGTGTAATCTTTGGAGAGTTTAAGAGTTGGTAACATTCTACTTGCACAATCTTTTGGGAAAGCTTCCTGTCCTAGTTAAGTTTCAACAGATTGTCGTCATGCAGAAACAAGCTTTGACTCCCTTGTTTCTGGGCAACCAAAGAACTGACCATCTGGACTCCTGGATTGATAAAGACTTTCAGAGAGCCAGAAAAATCTTGGCAAATAGAACTTAGAAAAATTCTCAAAGACATGTTACATTCAAACACTGTTTTATAAACAACTTAGATTTTACACACACATACAAAACACTTAAAATTCCAGTAAGAGGCTACATAAGATTCAGCAATCAAAAATAAGATAATTTCAGTGACCATGTAATTATTTGATCTCTTCAGGAGGTCAAAAAAGTATGAAAGGAAAATCTATTAATTATTATACTGAGAGAGGCATAAACCAGGAAAATCTCTGACAAATGGTAGTTGCAGACACCATAATGATACTAAAAGGAGAATTAAAAGATGTTTCCTTGGCTAAATAAATCCATTAAAATCCATGATGGCTAACAAAACAATTCAAGCACAGTTGCATTTTATGATACTATCTCTAAAATTAGCACATTCCAGGGTTCACCCTAGCTATGAACTAATAATTTCATCTATCATAAATTTTGCCAGTTGTTCAGTCTTGAAAATGGACTCAAGAGAAAATCACATGCCAGTAGATTATATGGCTCATTCCTGAGGTAGTAGGTCCAAGTCCTTTACAAATGAATAGTCACAAGTACAATTCCTACAGCATGAACTTCACAAATTAAAAAAGGAAATATTATTGCTACAGAATTAAAACATATTAGGACTCAATATTCCAAGAGAATAATTATTCCTGAGTAATCTTTCAAAGGTATTGACTTATTAATTTGGAATTTTGTCTCACTACTATATGAGACTTGAATAGATACAAAAGTGATTTTCCGATCTTTCACCAAAAAGCATTTACACAAGGAGGAAGCTAAAATTGTCCAGGAAAGGAACAGAATGAGATCTTTGCTTTGTGGAACAAGTAGAACCAGGCTGACCCAGAAAGAAGCTGAATCCTCAGAGACTGGAAGAAAGGAAGAGAGACAGGGTCCAAGGATGCTTGGACTCAATTGCTCTCTTGCAGGCCATGATCATAATTTGAAAATGCCTTGGGAGGGGAGAGCAGCAATGATGACTGAGATCTGATGAATGACAACCACAGTACAGTCAGCCCACTGTAGCTATAGCTATGAATTCTGAATCTAAGAATTCAACAACTATGTGTTGAAAATGTAGTTAAGCCTACAATGGCTGCTTTTGTACTAAACATGTAAATAATGTTATTATTCAATAAATAGTACAGTATTATTCCCTAATAATGTTATACATAGCACTTGCATTATATTGGGTATTATAACTAACCTACATACCAATTATTTGGGAGGATGTGCACTGGCTGTACTGCAAACACTATGTCATTTTATGTATATTTTGTGCATATTTGTATTTTATTATCTGCAAAGGGAGGGGGCCCTGAAACCAATTCCCCCATGACTACTTAGAATGGCTGTATTAGAATCCTCAGAAAACTTCCAGTGGCAAAGTAGCAAGAAGAAATTGGAAGCCATAATAGTATCTCTTACATGAACAGCAAGTCTAAGCTGAGGATATCTTGTGCCCAGTTAAACATCTTCTAAGTCTACACTTTACTCAAATTATTGCTGTAGCAAACAGCTTCTTTCACATCACAGTGCTCACTTTGGGTGAATCCTGCAACCTGCCCTGGGCATAGAACATCACGGTACTCATGGATGTAGGGATCTGAAAGTATGAGACCTGTTAAGAACTGATGAGGCATCTCTTAATCAACAGAACACAGAGGTCAGTGGATAAAGAATCCATCCCTCATATCTCATGCTGACATTATACACGGCTCATCAGAAAGCCAAGACTGAATTCCACTTACCCACAGAAATGAGCAACTAAAAATATACCCTGGAATTGGCTTTCTCTCCATCTGATTTCACTCTTTCTAGATCTCAACTCTTCTTCTCTAAGATACTTTCTCCTTGGTCCTGCCTCAACCCTAAAAATAAATGTGTGCAATTGAGAAAAAAATTATGATGATGGTAGATTTCTTATCAGAAACCAAAGAAACCAAAGAAAGTGGCATGGCATTTTTCAAATGCTGAAAGAAAAGGATTGTTCTTTCAGAATTCTGTATGCAGCAAAAATATCATTTAGGAATGAATAGGAAATCAAGACATTCTCAAATGAAGGAAAACAAATAGTATGTGTTATCAGCAGAACTACCCTAAAAGAACAACTAGGGAGTTTCTTGAAACAAAAATTAAATGATAAGAGAATGAATCTAGGACATCAGAAATTAAAAGAAGAACAATAGAAATAGTATAGTTAAACAAAATAGCTACTCCTTTGAAAAATATATTCTTATTTTTTACACAGTAATATGCATATTTATGGAGTATAGTGTGATATTTTAATGCAACTATATAATGTGTAATGATAAGATCAGGGTAATCGGCATACCTATCACCTCAGACATTTATCATTCCCTTGTGTTGGGAATATCAAAAATATTCTTTGCAAATGGAAGAGAGGTCTTGGTGGCTGGTTGGGACAAGGGGAGGAAGTCCAGAAGAGGGTAAGGGGAAGTGCAATGTACAACAAAATGCATATATGGAAATGTCACAATGAAATGCATGTCAGAACGAAACACATTAAGTTGTACATTAAAAATGTCTGATAAAAATACTTTGCTAACTAGCCGTTTTGAAATATACAATTATCAACCATAGTTATCATATTACGCTAAAGAACACCATAAGTTATTCATTCTATCCACCTAAAACACCCCTATACACATTAAACATCCCTGCTCCAAATCCCCTCCCTGTCCCTTCATCCTTCCTAGGATCTGATAACCACTATTCTATTCTACACTTTCCTGTTGAGTTTTTAACATATGTTTAATAAATGAAACAAAATTATTTCACTGCCTAAAATGAGTCTCAATAATGTAGAGAAAATACTTAAGATAGTTATACTAAAAATGGGGGGAGGTAAAAGGATCTAAAGGTAGGTGTTTATTCTAGAGAAATGAAAACTGTTGTCCACATAAAAACTTGTTCATAAATGTTCATAGAAGACTTATTTGTAACATTCAAAAAATAGAATCATAAAAATATCCTATAACTAGAGAATGGTTAAACACATGTAATACTAAATAGCATTTAAAAAGAAAAATATTGATATGTGCAACAACTTGGATGGATAGCAAGGGTATTATGCTGACTCAACAGTTAATTTCAAATGATCACATACTGTGCGATTCAATTTATATAAGTCTCAGTAACAAAGTTATAGAAATGGAGAAGAAATTAGTAGTTGTCAGGGATTAAAGCTGATGGAAAGAGGGAAAAGGCAAAATGTGACTCTTGTGATTCACAATGGATATTTTGTGGTAATTGTTTATTAAGATGATGGATGCACAAATTTATATATGATAAAATGAAATAATACTATATGCACACATTGTACCAGTCTCAATCTCTTGGGCTTTATATTGTGCTACAGTTACTTAAGATGTAACCCTTAGAAGAAACTAGTGGAAGAGTGCACAGGGGCCTATCTATACCATCCTTGCAACTTTCTATGAATCTCCATTTCAACATAAATTTTTAATTTAAGAATCCAGAAAGAGGGCCCAATATGGCAGCCAATTATTAAACTTTACCTCAGAATAACTACACATAAATGTTCACTTTTTGTCAACTATTGATTTCTTCATGATATAATTCAGTATATTTCACAGTGATCTTATTCTCCCTAGAAGGTACATCTGCATAATTTATTTTCTACTTTGATGCTTAATATTTATATCTACCGTAAGTTCTTTTTCTCTCTGATTTTTACCTCTCATAAGAGATGAACATTCTGTAAACTGGGTGTGGTGGTGCTCACCTATAATCCCAGAGACTCAGGAGGTGGAGGCAGAAGAATTGCAAGTTCGAGGCCACCAGCAACCAAAGTAACTTAGTGAGACCCTGTCTCAAGATAAAATAAAAAAATGGGGCAGGGGCTGAGAATGCAGCTCAGTGGTAGAGGACTTGCAAAGTAAACACAAGATCCTGGGTGCAAGCCTCCTGTATTGCAAAAGGGAAAAAAACCATTCTGCTCATTTGTATCTTCCAGCATAGATATGTTTGCTTTTCACTATGTGTTAGTACAAAACAACTCTTGGAATCAAATTTCCTAACTATACTAAGCTACTAATTTCTTTACGAAACTGTCTTAATAAAAGTACTTAAGTGATTTAAAAGGCATTCTACCTTTTCAATAGAATGTTTTCAACAGGTTGTTGTTATTTCTCTTAGGTACCATCAAATTGGATCTGACTCATAGTGACCCTACATACATCAGAATGAAATACTCCCTGACATTATGGTAGGCACATGATCTTTTAAATGTTTAATCCCATTGTTGCAAATATTGTGTCAATCCATCCAGTTGAGGGTCTTCCTTTTATTCATTAACCTGCCACTCTCTCAAACATGATGTCCTTCTCCAGGGATTGGCCCCTCCTGACAACATGTCCAAAAATATGTAAGATGAAGTCTGGCCATTCTTGCTTCCAGGGAGCACTCTGGTTGCACTTCTTCCAGGACAGATCTGTTAGTTCTTTTGGCAGTCCATGGTATATTCAATATTCATCTCCAGCACCATAATTCAAAAGCATCAATTCTCCAGTCTCCCTTGTTCAATGTCCAGCTTTCACAACCATATCATGAGACTGAAAATACCATGGCATGAGTCAGGTGCACCTTCGTTTTCAATGTGACATCTTTACTTTTCAACACTTTAAAGAGATCTTTTGTCACAGTTTTTTCCAATGCAATGCATCTTTTGATTTCTTGACTGCTTTCAGGGGTGTTGATCATACAATCAAGTAAAGCAAAATCTTGGACAAGCTCAATATGTTCTCTATTTATCATGAAGTTGCTTACTGACCCACTTGTAAGGATTTTTGTTTTCTTGATGTTGATATACAATCCATACTGAAAACTGTGTTCTTCAGTCTTCATCAGCAAATTCTTCAAATCCTCTTCACTTTAATCAAGCAAAGTTGTGTTATATGCATAACACAGGTTGTTTATGAGTTTTCCTCCAATCCTGATGCCATGTTCTTCTTCCTCAAATCCAGGTTCTCAGATTATTTGCTCAGCATCAGGATTAAAGAGGTACAGTGAAAGGATACAGCCATCACACCCAATTTTTCTGACTTTAAATCAAGCAATGTTTCCTTGTAGTGTTTGAAGGACTGCCTCCTGGTCCACATAGAGATTCCTCATAAGTACAATTAAGTGTTCTGGTATTCCATTTTTCATAATTTATCCATAATTTTTTGTGATCCACACAAATACCCTTGCATAGTCAATCATAGACAGCAAAAAGATTGTAACATTAAGTTTTCCATCATATATATTTTCTACGCACATGTAAAGTAATTATAATTCATGCACATACTTATTATATATGTATATGTTGTTGTTAGGTGCTGTCAAGTCAGTATCCGACTCATAGCAATCCTCATAGGGTTTTCAATGGCTGACTGTTTCGGGATTGCCTTGGGAGTGGATTGCCAGGCCCTTCTCCCATTTTTGCAGTGCTGGGAATTGAACTCGGGACCTCAGAGACTGTAGCACAGTGCTCTACCAACTGAGCTAAATCCCAGCCCATATGTGTATATATACACACATATACACACATACATATATACTAATTGGGCTGGGATTTAGCTTGATTGGTAGAGTGCTTCTCTGTCCTCTCTGAGGTCCTTGGTTTGATCCCCAGTACTACAAAAAATGGAAGAAGGGCATGGCAACCTACTCCTGAAGGAATCCCAAAACACTCAAGTCACTGAAAACCCTATGAGAGTTTCTATGAGTTAGATGTGACTTGATAGCAACTAACAACAATATACAAATTAATACAAACTAAAGTAGTCAGTAGAGAAAAGATAGTTAATTAACACTGAGGAAGTATATTTCAAAAATGTTATCAGAATCATTAACTGAGTGTTTACCTTACTTGAAAGGCACACTCAAACAGCATGCCAGCATCTAAGATATAGATGACCTAGCAGTCCAAGGAAGAAAAGAAGACAAATTATTAGTTATAATTCTAGTGAGTCAATATTTTATTTCAAGGAAACCAACTCTACAATTAGGTCAATATTTAATTTCTGGTCAAAGACAAAATCAAATTTTTTAACATTTAAATCTCTAAAGTCCTTCTAACCTTTCTCATATGGCATCATTTTATAAATTGTCAGAATTCCACAGAAAATGTTACTTTTCTCTAAGATGATCCCAGGTGCACTGAACAAGGATTCATACATTACTCATAATGTCTACAGCTTTGGTAATGACAAGATATTTCTAATATAGTCATCTCAAAATATTATTTACTCTTTTACACTTTTCCCACAACTGTTCTGTCAGTAAAGACGAATGGCATTAATTCTAAGTTTTTGAAGTGAAATATTGTCTCTGGGGTTGTTTTGGAAATCTCTTTTCCCCTAATATTGATGCACATGGAGGTAATTTAACAAATCTGAAATATTACATTCAAGAAAAAAACCTTGAAAATATATCTTACCTGAATGGATACAAATCTGTCAACAATGAGATCAGAGTTAATGAAATTATGAAAACAGATATAGTCATGAATGAAAAATGCAGAATGGGAAACAAAAACCCATCCTAATAAAAAACAAATGAAGAAAGATTTACACACAATATTTCATGGAAATATATTTAGCTAGTCATCACTATTAAAATGGATATCCCTCTGTGAAATTGAGAGGGCAAATTAAACACAGGAAAATCATTTGTACAACATATGAAAGTAGTCATTTATATCACAAACAAAAATAAATTCTTCCTATTATAAACTTTCTATTACAAACTAGAAGAAAATATAGTAGGCTGTTATCAAAACAGCACAATATATATTGGAAGATTAAATTCACATAAATATGCCATATTCAAGGCAAATATTAGAGATACATAGATGAGTAGGAATTTGTTACTAAATTTAACTTTCCAAATCCCCAGTTGCTTACAGCCACGCCACCCTGGCATCCAATCCAGTCAGATCTCAAAAGCTAAGCAGGGTGGGGGCCAGTTAATATATAGATGGGAGACCACCTGGGAATACTGGGTGCTGTAGGCTTGGGAGAAAGACCCAGCAACCCATTCCTGAAATAATCAACTATGGAAAACTCTATGACTAGCAGAGAAGCACTGACAATAGTGCTGGGCATGGCACCATGTCAGGTAGTGTTTTGTTCTGTTGTACACAGGGTCACTATGAGTGGGACCCAATTCGACAGCACCTAACAACAACAAGTTATCTAATTAACAAAAGAAACATAGATTACTAAAGAGCCAGTATAATTTTCCTGACTTTAAACTACTTCTTCCCACCAAATCAACAGTTTTTCTCTTTAGGTTGAGCTAAGTGACAAAATCACAAATTCACTCTTTTTCTATGTATATTTCAGGTAACTGTTAAATGCTATTTATTCACATAGGAAACATTCTAAATCTTGAAATATCTCTAAGAAATGGGTAAGGGGGCACCTATATGAATAATGTACATCAAAATGCATATATGGAAATGCCACAATGAAAAGCATGTCAGAATGAATCACATTAAGGTGTACATTAAAAATGTCTAATAAAAAAATTCCTATTTTGGTTCTATACACTTCTAAAAGTGTCTAACTTAACACTTATATGTGTGTATATATGTGTGCACCTGCAGCCATACCACTGTGACATCTGATCTTGTAAGATCTCAGAAGCAAAGCAGTGTCAGGCCTGGGTAGTACCTGGATCGGACACTGCCTGGGAACACCAGGAGCTGTAGGCTTGGGAGAAAAACCCAGCAACCCACTCCCAAAAAGCAATTCATCTATTGAAAACCCTATGAATAGCAGAGAAGCACTAACAATGCTGTTTTGCCTGTTGTACGTAGGTTCACCATGAATCGGACACCAACCTGACAGCACCTAACATCAACAACAACAGTGTGTATGTGTGTGTGCTTGTGTGTGTGTATGCAATACCATGTTTACTCAGGTTTTTACTAGTCTTTTTAAGAGATTGTAAAGTTTCTGGAAGTATCTACATAAAAATTTCTTTGCTATGAGCGCAGGAGAGATGAGAAGTGAGTGTGATCCCTTTATACAGCCTCTCTCTCTCTCTCTCTCTCTCTCTCTCCCTTGCTCTCTCACTCTCTTACTTTCTATCTGCAGACTGATGCTGAAGAGGTAAGGTACAGAAACAGACAGGAGTCAAGAGGAGAATCTCTGAGACTACTTCTTTCAAATTTAAAAGCAAGAATAAAATGATAAACTTCTCTCAGGTTCAAGTTTTATCAGGAAACTCCACACTTAGATTCTCAATGAATCCCCAGGCAGAGGGTGTTCCCTATACAGGGAAGGTCAGGAAAACAGAAAGGTATAAGCACAGGGCCTGTTGATATTTAGGTTAGGATAAAAAAATATAAACCAACATTCCAGGCCTTCAGATGCAATGCTCTGTTTAACTCTCAATAGAATATTCAAAGATTGTAAACACTAGTCATTTTTTTCTGCAAGTTTAATACATCTATCAAAAGAAGAAACTGAATAATGCACTAAAATATTCATTATTTGTAACACACACTGAACATAGAGATGGTATAGTTGAAAAATATTACTCAATTTTCTTCATAGATGTTTTCATCTGCTATAAAAGGAATGATTTTTTTCCCTCAAACCTTTTAAAATTTATACATAATAATTGCACAGCATAATAGGGTAGTATGATGCTTCAGTACATTTACGTGTTGTGTATTGATCCACTCAGGATACCTAGGTTATTCATTACCTGAACACTTATCATTTCATTGTGATGAAAACATCCCAAATCTTCTTTTCTTGATATTTTGAATTACATGATACAATATTTTTAAACTATAATTAACCTTTTGTGTAATAAAATACCAAGAATTTTGAACCCATTAAGCAATTTTTCCCTATTCCCTTCCCTTTGTTACCCTCCTCAGCTTCTGGTAATCACTATTTTGCTCTCTACATTATTTTTTTGGTAGTTGGGGGTTGAACCAAGGCCTCACACATATATTTCAAGTGCTCTACCAGTAGGCTGCATTCTCAGTCCACTTTTTAATTTTTCATTTTCAGACAGTCTCTTGCTAAGTTATGCATGCTCCTTCTGGCTTTGAATTTGCAATTCTCCTGCCTCAGCCTCTAAAGTCACTGCTATTACAGGCATATACCACCGTGCCCAGCATGCTTTCTACTTCTATGAGCTCAGCTTTTTTAGATTATGTGTATGAGTGAAATTATGTGGTATTTGTGGTTTTGTGCCTGGCTTACTTCATTTAATATTATGATCTCTAAGTCCATCCATTTTGCTGCAAATGATGGGATTTCATCTTTTTTATAGCTGAATAGTACTCCATTGTGCATGTATATCGCATTTTCTTTATCCATTTGTATCTATAGATGAACACTTCAGTTAATCCATTCTAGACTCTTAGAAATAGTGCTATAAGCATATGAGTGCATTTACTTCTATGATATACGGATTTCATTTTTTAAGGCCTAGTGTTAAAAAATTTGTCTTTTGATTTCTCAATCTCTTTCAAAACACCTTTGCTTGTGAACTCTTCATATTGACTCTCAGACTCCCTCTCTCTTACTATCTACAGGTTTACTCACTGTCCTCCAACCACACTGTGTGTCTTACTCCTAAACATGGTAGAAATGATCAAACCTTAGGATCTTTCCATAGGCTGTTTTCTCTGCTTGGAATGCTCTTTCTCACGTAGCATCTCCTATGAGTATTTGTTCCATAAAGTTTGAGTCTATTTAATATAACCCTCTTTACCCCAGCAATACATTCTTGAACTCATCTTACCTTTCTCTAATTTTTTTCTTTTTCTATTTAATTTTAATCACTTTCCGCTATACTTTATAATTTTACCTTTCATTATATCTGTTTTTACTTTCTATCTCTTCCAGCTTAATGTGAGGATGTGGAGGAAGAGGTCTTTATTTCCTTGAATCACCAACATCTCAGTTTTCCAGAACAATTTCTGATGCAAAGTAGATACTGATTCAATAAAGATTTGCAGAAAAAAATGAATGAGTGAATGAATGAGTAAACCTCTCATCTACAGTGAAGCTCACTCAAAATATTGGTAAAGTTTGAGGAAAATGACTCTAAATGGGAAGAATATCCATTCACACTGAAGTTGTTCCAATTCATTCTTTCCCATAAAGCTAAAGGAAGAACACTTTTAAGAACTAAAAGTTAACCTAAAGTGCATGGGAACACAAAAGTTTTCTGCCGGGTCCAGATCCACTCATGATGGGTAGACAGAGTCCCCACATGAGGAAAGGTATCTTTAATAAAGGCATTGGAAGGAAAATCCACCAAAAGGGGAGGAGTACTCCTAGCCTCAGAGGGAAAGTCTGCCGAGAGGGGAATAGTACCTCCAAAAAGGTCTCTTTGTGGAAAAGGACTTGGAACCCCATCTTTTCTTAAATTTTAATTGGTCACTATTGTAGATTTCTAAAAATATTAATGAAAAATAATCTGGCTCTGTGGGCTATGCTAATTCAGATTGGGAGTTGACAAGCCTCAGACTTTCTTGTAAAGAAATCCCTGAATGACTTCCAACAGCATAAACTCCTTAAACAAAAGCCTTTTTTACCGACAGCTCTACAGTAAGGGAAAGAACCCATTCTTCATAACAACAGACTCAATGGGTGACACACAGGTAGCAGTTAACTGCCCTAAATTCCTGCATAAAGATTGAGAATAGTCAGTTGTTACAGGAAATGCAAATGCTCAGGTTGGCTTGGTTTATTTCTTTAAAATAATCACACTTTGTCTCTGAGTTCCTCTTCCACTTTGATTGATTACCACCTGACACTCATGTGACAATTGATCAGGTGATTCCATCAATGCAACCAACTTCCTTGTCTTTTTCTGACCTTTCATAAGATTTTTAATGAATGGTAATTCTGTATAAAAAGGCTGCATAATCTGGAAATAAACGGAACAAGATCACACTGCCTCTGAGCTGCTGTGTTTATTATCCACTGCTGACTCCTCATCTGCCTTCAGGAAACCCTGGATTCTATCTAGGCTGCAGCTGGTCTGCAGCAGTTTTCCAAATTAATTTTGGTTGTACATTAGCAACCAAGGAGAAAAAGTAACCTAGAAAGGAACTACACTACAAAAGATACTGAAAAAATTGGTCACCATACCCATTTCCTCTTTCATTCTAAGCACATAGCATCACTCTATTTCCCCCAACTTCTTTTACAATTTAGTGTATTCGTGTCATTGTGTTCCAAACAATAGGATTTGGGAGGCACTGATATGCATTATTTGTAGAATAAATCCTTTAAGAATCCTTGCCTGTGATTCTGTCTCCTTGGTCTGTCTCCTTGACTGGCTTAAAGCAATAAGCATTGTAACCCAGGAAGCTACCTGTTCAATATTGTGTTAACACAAGATGAAGGAAGCCTGGGTCTAGAATCAGTGTTTATAGAGAATTGCCTCCTATCATGAAGACCCATGTGGACTTTGTGTACAGAGGAAGTATATTTCTCATTTCAAATTACTAAGAATTTATGGTTATGTTTTATGGTTGCTAATATTACTTTATGCCTGCAGCCATAGCACTGTGGTGTCCAATCCCATCAGATCATGGAAGTTAAGCAGGGTCGGGCCTGGTTAGTACTTGGATGGGAGGTTGCCTGGGAACACTAGATACTGCAGGCTTGGGAGATGGACCTGGCAACCCACTCCCCCCAAAAAATCAATCTGCCATTGAAAACCCTATGAATAGCAGAGAAACACTGACAATAGTGTTTCACCTGTTCTACATAGGGTTGCTATGAGTTGGACACCCACTCCATGGCACCTAACAAGAAGTATTACTTTAAGTA